>PPHD01009656.1:0-20420 GCA_002909625.1 Bambusicola thoracicus | reverse complement strand
CTCATAAACAGCCATTCCCCCTCCTGTTTGTATGCTCCCTTCAAGTACTGGAAGGCCACAATAAGGCCTCCCCGGAGCCTTCTCTTCTCCAAGCTAAACAAGCCCAGTTCCCTCACTCAACCTTTCCTCACAGGAGAGCTGCTTCAGCCCTCTGAGCATCTTAGCGCCCCTCCTCCATTGGCTCTGTAGAATTCAGATTTGTAGCCCGAAGTGACCAGAAACCAACCCAGTAGGGCCAATGACTCCAGGAGGTGCTGTAAGGAAATGCTGCAGTGCAATGATTGCTGCCTACTACCAACACAGGTCCCAGGTGCACCATGCCCCCTGCACACTGTTTCAGTGTCCACTCACAGCTTTAGCAGAAGGCATCTCCCCAGCACAAGGAGTTACCAATTGCTTTCTGCTTAATTTGTTTCCTTGAAAAGCTGTAACAAGCACCAGGCAGTTATGGCTCATTCTGAGGATGTGCAATTCAATCACATCTTAGAGCAGGGTATTTGTTTTCTGAACAGTCAGTATATTACCTTTTTCTCTGGAATTATTCTTTTCTATTCCCCATGTTGGTTGACACATATATTGGTTAACAACTGATGCGTAGCAATGCTCTCTAGCACACCAAGCCGAGCTTATATTCAATTAAGGGTAACAAGCAGTGGTTCCACTAAGAGCAGCTCATCAGCATGGCTATGAAGTTCAGCTGCTCGCTCCCACAGCAAGCTGCCCACAGCCACTCTCTTGCCTTGTCTTTCTGGCAAGGATTTACCTGTGTCACAAACAGAAGACTTCTCACCCGTTTGTTAAATAAACTTTGTTTATTCACACGAGGCAATGCACACATATTGCAGATGAGAGGCCAAATGTTCCATCGAAACAGATCCCCTATTCCTAATACTGCAAACTCAATGGTAGCTCTTCTCTAAGCACTGTGATACCTTGATTAACCAGCACATATTCACCTCGAGCCCCGCAAACAGAACCACAGCATCTGAAGTCCAAGTCCCGGTGTGCTGTGCTGCGGCCATCACAGCTCTCAGCACTCAGAGCACCCCGAAACGGCCCCTTCTCTATTTCTTTTCCTTCACTTGTCTTTTTTGTTGACTCAAAGCAGTCTGTCAGCTTCACGTACAGTTGAACTGGTAAAAGCCAGGAGTTCTGAGAAGTTATGTATTCAACAATTCTGTCACAGTGTTCAATGTAAGCAAGAGTAGTGCCTGTTATTCTTAGAAAAGATGCATAGATAAAAATAAGAAATCAACTCTCCTATCAGGAAATAATCACAGTAGGAGATTGCAGCCACACACTGCTCAGCCACTCCTTCCTGAAGGACAGTCTTCAAAAGAGTCACTGTTCCACCAATCCATGGACATCAATGAACCAAAGCTGAACGAACACAGGGCGTTATTTTAAGGACTATCTGCTACAGAAACAGCTTCTTAAGATTGTAACCTTTATACCAAACTAAAGAGACAAGGCATGTGCCACATGAAGGCCATAACAACATGGCAACATTTCTCAAAGCACACCTCTGAACAGTGATAGTGCAGACAAACGGAACTGCTGCTCTCAGCTGACTGCAACTTAGACATGGGTTGCCAATTCATACTAGAAGAAAATGCATCCAGTATGGACGTTCTCAACAGCCGTGGAACAAATCTCTCACAAGAAAGTCATTATAAAGTTGCAGCGATTCCTATGTTAGCCATGGAGAGTTTATATGAAAAAGCAGAAGTTATCTCCCATTGATTCCCAATACAAAACAGCAGGTATAAACCTAGCGTAGAAATCTGAAGTTAGAGAAACCCTTTGGCAGCACGTTCAGTTACAATCAGGCCTAAAAAATAAATATGATAAGTATGCAGAGGAAAAAAACAACAGATCCTCTCAACACCAAAGCCCTCTAAAGACACTGTTAGAATAATTCCATTATTGTACACTATCTACAAGTTGCATATCACAGAACTGGGGATAGAAGAGACGACAATCACAAATCCGGCCTTTAGAAAATTCCAGGCTTTAACAGTATGCATATATGTAGCCGTGTAGAAAACCTCAGACAAATGAGTATGTACATTATTTATATTCCACAGAATAATTAACTGGAAGTAATCAAATCACACCTGTCTGGCCATCCCCATTTAACACCCTCGCCATTTCTGCTGGATCCAAGTCTGGAATCCAATCAGAACACCCACCCTTTCCTCTCGCTATGAATAAACACGGAGAAACCACATAAATTAAAGCATGGTTCAGTTTGATTACACACCAATTTGGAACAAAGTAACCTCTTTCCAAAATAATCTCAAAACAATAAGGATTTTGAACAGCAGCATTGAAATTATTATTCCTCTTAACAAAGGCGAGGAAAGTTAGCAAAATACATCAGTATTGCAACACGTGTCCTTTATACTAAACTACTTCAGAGGGAAGGATACAGACAAAGTCATGTCAAAAGGAAAGGCAGCTGCCTTCTAATTGCACAAATAGAAGAAAAGGTGATTGAAAGAGCAGGTACTGAATACCTCATTCATTCCAGAAGCACGAAGCTGTGAGTGAACAACAACACGGTACTGAAGAATGACATAAAATGCAAAAGAAATAGTTTGCAATGAGCAAAGGGTGGTTTAATACTCAACAACAGCCTACAGTCTGATAGCTCTCATTTGGTAGAAAAATTACACACCAGATGTGCTTCTTTAAACACTTTCAGAGTTCCGTGTATTTAACAAAATGTTGTATCACTTATTTCCTTGCACTATTTTCCCATTATTACTCATCATAATAACGTTAGAATGTGTATAAATATGACTCTGCTAAGGTGAGTAGGTAAACAGGAGAATTAAGTGATATTTTTTTCCAGAGGCTGAAATAAAAGAAAGAAATCCCACATTCCTGAAGGATACCTCACCCGCTCCTCTCGTTAAAGGAAAAAGAACCCACCCATTAAAAAGTGCATCAGGGAAGAAACCCTTACATTTCTTTTTTTAGCCACCAAATGCCACTCTTCCGCAGTTCCAAGGCAATTTCTTTTCTCCAGACACATCCGTCATTTTCAACACGCAAGGATTCCTCCCATTTAATGAGGAGCACAATCCCATCACTGCCCATATGTAGTGTGTTAAGGAGACTTTTTTTCACCTGGTTTAAGAGTTTCCCTCTGACTGTAACCAGTGTTTATTTAGACATGGAAATGGTGGCAACAAAAGGAAATCCAATAGAAGCAGGAACCCTCTGGTCCCATGCAGACAATTGCTCTTCCACTTGCCTCCCCACTGGAAATGGAACAAAGGCAGAGCCTCACAGTCCTAAGTGTCCAACATTCTGGAGTCCTCCCTTTCACCCCACAGAACTACATTTCTCCTTCACTTCTACATACAACAACAAAAAAAAGGAAAAGAAAATCTACTCTGTGCAAGTTTCTGGCTCAGCACCTTGTATCCAGAGTACCCACACAGGTCACCGGGAGCATCCCTTGCATGCTTGTGCAAAGGCAACATGTGCATGCTGTACCACCTGTGCCCAAAGCCACGGGAGAGTTCAAGCATCAACTGCCCCATTCCCACAGTTTCTTTCAAGAGAAACACATCAGGAGCCGTGGTTTCCCAAGATCAAATAGGCAGCACTATAAAAACATCATTTCTCCTATTTCTGTAAGTACGTGGTTCTCTGTCACAGTATCAAATCATTTTCTCGTCCAGCTCTCATCTGCTTCACTTGTGCAGCTGTTCCAATTATGCAGCACACGCCATACTGTAAAGCTCACTAGGGCAGAGCGGAGAGGAGGTGTCTAAAGCTACTTGGATGGAAAGATTACAGCGAGACACCAGAGGAGGCGATGCGTAACGAGAGCAACACAGAACAGTGACTCTGCACCCTCAGATTTCTAGAAACACATAAAATTAATTTTGGACATTTTTTTACTTGAATTCAGACACACAAATGGCATTTCTTGAAACCACTGAAACAGGGGCTCAAAGCAATCTGAGACTATTTTAAATCATCAGCTCATCTAATTCAAACTATCATTAAGGAAATGATCAGCAATCAGATCCGACGCATACCGTTATTCAGCATCACCCTAAGTTGGGTTATTTCAAAGGAAAATGTATTTTGATATCTGTGACAGGTATTAATAAAAACCATTAGATTCAGCAATCTCTCGTCATTATTTTGGAAACAAGCCTGGTCTGTTTTTAAAGGAGAGGCTGTTGATGGTAATTGGTTTGTTGCTGTAGAACGGAATGAGCAGGAACTGCCATGGGATAACCTGGTCCTTGAGGCAAACTCGATGTGTTACTCTGGTAAGCTGCCATATCCACCGAGCTCATCTGCTGCTGGCTGTACGCTGCTGTGCTGGCAGCTGCAGGAATGCCAGGGCTCTGGGTCACAAAGGTCTGGTTTAACACAGAGTCTGGTCCTGGGCTGTAACGAAACAAACAAATCCAACTCTTACAAGCTCACATCTGGTTCTCCAATAAGAGTTTTTTCTCAGTTGAAAAGCTACCTGAATGTTTTCTAAGTGGTAAAACAGTTTTACACATCACTGTAAATACCCCATAGTCACAGTCTCTGTGAGGGTGGTGAGGCCGTGGCACTGCCGCCCAGAGCTGTGAGTGCTCCATCTCTGGAGATGCCCTGGGCCGTGCACAGGGCTCTAAGGGCTCTAGGCAGCCTGGCGTGGTGACAGTTACTCCTGCCCATGGCAGGGGATTAGAGCTGGATGATCTTTGAAGTCCCTTCCAATCCAACCCATCCTGCAATTCTATGGAAAGGGTAATGTAAGAGTTTGCTGAAATGACCGATACCTTAAATAAGCAGTTTGTACAGGCTGAGTTGCTCCAGAAGAATTGATATTTTGAGGCAGAGACCTGAGCTGCCCCATCTGATCAGGTCCTAGGCCATAACCTTGGGAAACGGTGACTTGGTGAACACCTTGGATCATGTAGTTCCCACTAGGTGGCTGTACAGGATACGACTAAATAATAGTAATTAAAATAAAGAAAGATATACCTTTTATTTAATTAGCAACAAATGTAGCACAGAATACAACTACAATGAATAAACACTTTGGGGTTCAAAGCATGAATGAACTGATAGTGAATTTATTTTCCTAACATGGATCTAACAAGAAAACACGCAACTTCTCCTAACGCATGTGTGGGTTTGTAACAGGCATCCTCTATTCCATCACCAGGCACTGCTTTCAAAAATGCACTGCTAACAAGGTCAGTGGTTACTTATCTGAGAGAACAACCTTTTTGCTCATGCATACCACTGTTGCACCTCCCAGAAACCTTATTTCTTTTTCACCAGTTTGCCTTGTCTTTTCCAGTCCTCAGCATACTTTGAGCAGGAAGATGAGCACCATACAAGATTTGTTATTTTATACATTTTGGAAATCAAAATGCAAGAATAGTCTCAGATTACAACAGAAGGAAAGCAAGAACTTCAGTTTCTCATATTTCTAGTTTTAGCTGAGTCTTCACTCAAATCTGGTCAGACAAGTGAACACAAGGCTGTACTGCTCACTGCTTTTGGACTTGGTACGGCTGCATACTGACTATGAAGGAATAGACTGAATCGATACTAGGCCCAGCACAAATACCATTACCTTCTATGTTTCACTGCTGGGTGCATTCGCCTTGAAAGAAGTAAATTCCTGTTGCCTTTTGGCTTCGGTTACTTTTTAACCTCCAAATATAATGATATTTTCCACCATAACCAGAAGTTAAGGACACAGAATTACTTTTAACTGACATTTTCAGATCTAGCAGTTGCTATAGCAACTATTCTTTTCCCGGGGAACAATTAACATTAAATAAAATTCACTAGAAGTAAAACCACTCATTCTATGCTCCCTGTAAAAAAAGACCTTTGAAATTCCTCTTTCTTCTCATCTTTGTTTTCTTAGAACACCAATGTAGCCCCCTAGAGATACTGTAAATCAATTTTGAGCAACTACACCCACTAATGTAATACCCTTCCCAGCCCCCCACCTTAGGAAATCACGAGCTAAATCCAGACTAAGGTTTTTATACTGAGCAAAAGTGCACTGCACTCATGATGAGTGCACTAATATCGAAGTTCACTCACATCCCTATTAGATAAGAAGGTAACGTTACTTTAAGAGTGAGAACATGACTCAGGGCAAGAATATCCTCCAAGCTGCTGAACGACACTGAAACACAGAATTCTAATGGAGAAAAAAAAATCACAAAGAATCGCTTAAGTATTTTCTATAAAGTATCTTTCTAATTAGAGAGTAATATTAAGATCTACAGCTTACTGCGTGAGCTAGTAACTGCAAATTCAAATACTCTGTTTGACTGCTTAAATGCTATTTTACTCTAAAAGCTACAGAAAGTCACCAGGAGATGTCAGATTGTTCGTAGGCTAGCAGGAAGTCTACACTTCTTCATTTTTGCTGTCATCTTCTTAAATAGAAAACTATATTAGGAAAGTCTCTATTTCCAGACAGGAATACTGACCTGCACTGAAACACCAGAAGATGTAGGTGGGTATTGTGCAGGATGATGGAGTTTGGAGTAGGCTGAATACATCGGTGTTTCATTCATCAGTTTGTTATAGAGCTCCAGAGCTTCTAGAACTTTCACATTCAGTTCAGATAATTCGGAATGTTTTCTGTTTCAAAATAAATACAAGCAAATGCTAAGTTTCTCTAACATCTAGAGCTAGGTAGTAACACAGGAATGATTCATTAAAGGGATCTGAGTATAAAAGAAAAAAATATATAGCTTCAAAGGTAGAGGGGAGATTTCTTATACATCTGTACTGCCAAACTTCCAGAATCTACTCTGCTTCTTACACCACTGCAATGGAAGAACAGTCAAAAAGGTGAACAACAATCCTTCCCTAGTAACAGTAAAGCAGGAATTACCTTTTTACCATTAAATATCCCTTATAGAGTTTGACGGAAAAGGGGTTAACCAATTTTTCTGTCAGAGGCCAGTGAACAGCAGGCTGAGAATATCCAGACAGACTCCAAAAGCCTACAGGCAGTAAGTGCTAATACAGAATGCACCCAGTAACTTGGCCAGTAAGTTCAGGAGAGCAGCAACTAAGCCTCAGTACACAAACTGGGATTTCTGTATCTAAGTGTCAAAAACCAAAAGGCAGAATGGTCTAATTCTTTCTTGCAATACTTCCTACCTTGGGAGATGAAGGAGAATATATGGAAAATGAATACAACAGCATGATTTGAAGTACTGGTAAATTATGCAAAATGCTATGTTATGACTCACCTATCTATTTCTTCCAGTTTTTCATCTATCATTGGACCCATCTGCTGACAAATAACTGTAAAGACAAAAGAACCAAGGTAGTTAACATAACTGCACAACTCATTTTAAAACATAAGCAAAAAATACTTGATCCAACTACACTAAGAAAGCATCCGAAATTAGAGGGTGGATCTAGTTGTCATGGGAGTCCAAATCCTCCACCCCAAACAGAGAAGGAGAATACTTTGATTATTCTGCTTTGTTGTCCTTTCTTGTCTTTTCCTCTCCAAACAAAAAACTATTCATAGAATCATAGAATGGCCTGGGTTGAAAAGGACCACAATGATCATTGAGTTTCAACCCCCTGCTATGTGCAGGGTTAGCAACCACCAGATCAGGCTGCCCAGAAAAGTGAATTGATGAAAGTCACACAAAATTCTGCATTTCCGCTTGCCGTATGCAAGGTCTATGACTTATCTCTTACTGCAGTACTTAGACTACCTATCAATCTCTCCAGATTGTCCTCCCACCTCTGCCCCCCTGGAAGTACGTTTAGTGGTTCCTATCTGCTTTGAACTGATCAGATCATAAATGAACAGAACTTTCCCTTCCCTCATAGCAAGCAGTACTTTTTTTTACATCCAATTAATAGCTTATTTTCTACAGAGCTAAGATAGGTGGATAAATCCTGCAAGGATCAGGCAAAGCAGTCTCACTGGAAGTTAAGCAAATTGCTTGGTTAAACACGGAGTTGGCTTGGCAACTATTAGAAAATGCAGAGGCATACATATAGCTCCATGCTCCAACTGTGAAATTAACTATTCCACAGCACACCAATAATACACAGCCTGGTTTCTTTATGCTTAAAATAAATACAAAAGAATTACCAACTCAATCCACAGAAAATAATCTTAGGAAGCAATATAAGAACTAGCAAACATGGCGCTCTATGTACCTTCTGAGTCTAGAAGATCAGAATCAAGATTTAGGTCTGTAGGATCTATACTCTGAAGCACCTGCAACGTTTTATCCATCTTATCCTGAAAGGTAGAAGAGAAGATTAAGAACAGCTATTTTCAAAGCATAGCAGAGATCCTTTTAATCTTCAAATTAAAAGTCTTATATGAAAAGTTACCTTTTAACAGTCAGTATCAAAATAATGTTTTAAACAATTTAAAATGTCAGCCCTTCTGTATATTGAAGTGACTGCATACCTCATCTATATAAACTGGCTCAGGTTCTGCTTTCTTAATTTCTTCTGTAGCATCCTCAGGAACACAGTTTTTATCTACAGTTGCTGATAGAAGAAACAAGAGTAACACATCAGCAGAAAAGAAACTGTGTTAGCCTTATGCTACTTTGTATTATTATTTTTCCACCTGCTCAGCATCAAACTTTTAAAAGACACAGAAATTTGAGTGAGTACTTTAAGTCAGGACCACGCCATCTGCTAGGGAAGTAGTACCTTACTCTTACATAACGATGGGTCAATTACCACAGTAAGAAGAAAGTAACAACTTAAAACCAAAAGATATCATGAAAGTGAGCTACAGCAGCAGTAAATGCTTGCTTGCTTGCTGGTTTGAAACAACTTCAGGATTTCTCCCTCAATTCTTTTGTCAGGCTGGTATCAGGAAATTATGCTGATTATGAGCTAATCAGCAGTTCCACCATAAACACACATTCCTAACATAATAGATTAGGTTTTAGTAGCTAACTTACCTGCCTCAGGTTCAACATTTAAATCAGAAGTCACAAAATTAGATGGAAACAATCCCACTCCTCGATGATTTTCACCCTTCCACCAATTGGTGTCACTGGGGACATAGAGCTGTGTTACAAACTTGGAACATTAACACTCAGCAATAATGACATTTTGTGCTTTGATAGGAAACCTGTGATATCTAAGGCACTACTTCCCTGCATGTCCAACAACAGTGGCAGAAGAGAACCCAGGTACAGATTAGCATAATAGCAAACCCAAAGCCAGGATCTGGGAATGCGTTGTGGAGAAGATTATTAAGTAGCAATCACTTCAAGTTTAACACAGTTCCTTAGATTGACTAGATGAGACTCATTACAGCTTCACCTCAAAGTTTACAGGAGGTACACAAGTGAAGACTAACATTAGAAATATAATTGATCTGTCAAAGTCTATTAAATTAGAGAAGCATAAGCAAGTTCTACTTCTTAGCTACCGCTGGAGGAACAGTGACAACAGCTAACAATAATTATTGAAGCATTTTTCTTCAGTTGTATTCCTATCACGCGCAATGCTTGATAGACAGAGATTTAACAGTTTCTGGAACTAGCTAGAATTCAGCACTGTAATGTGTGTGCACATATATTCTTATGACATGTTATAATCAATTAGCATAAACATAACAAATTGGATCTATACCATAGAATGAGTACCTAATGGAACACATGGAGGTAAAGAAACATCTAATTACTGGAGAAATATGTGAACTGGGGAAGGAGAGCAAGGAAGGCGACACAGAAGAGCAAGATTCAGAATGTTTTTAAGGGATAAAATAATTCAGGCTATGGAAAGAATAATGGATGATTAAGGGATGTGATGAAGGCCAGAGTGACAATACACACATCTCTGATAAAGAAGATCTCAGGGGAAAAAATTGCTAGCCTAACACAGCTGCAGAATAAAGGCACCCTCATCTGGGTGTATTGTACCTGTCATCCAAAACAAAAATAATTTCTCCACTTTTAAAGGTGAGCTCATTGTCCTCGACAGCTTCAAAGTCATAGAGAGCTCGCACCTTCCTCAGGTTCTGATTGGTTTGCTGAATTTCTGCAGATGGGTACAAGGATTTGGTTTCCATTTGTTGCTGCTTCTGCTCTTGTAAGGACAGTTCAATAGCTACAATGAAGAGAGGGAAAAAAACAAACAGTTAAGGCTGTGTATTTTATCCCTCTATACAAAGGTATTTTGCTTCCCTAATCAGAAGAAACATATATTTTAGCATTATGGTCTATGTAAGTTTAAAATCTTTGCTCCAAACAAGTGATGTTTTGTATGATGACAGATTTGCTCTGCCCTGCAACAGAATTAAAAGACAGGCAGTGCTCGTGCACAAGAAATATTTCAAAACCAAACTTCAATCCTCAACCTGCTGAGCCCTTGCTTTCAATTCTATGCAGCAGAATAAAGTGCAGCTTCTTACTTCTATGCATTTTGGCATAACATCCCAGAGCACAAGTCAAACACAAGGCTGTGACCAGTAATTTACCTTTAGCTATATCTTCATCCTCTTTGTTTTTGCTTAATGAAGAACCATTCTTAGCAGCATTTGTGGTAGCCTGCAAATGTATTAACAATAGAATAACTTCATGTTAACAAAGGAGGAAGAAAGCTCTATAATTATATACTTTAAAAAATTAATAAGAAGCTGTTCCCTGTTAGCTGCCTATTTTGAGCATTTCAGAACTGGCCCAGGATGATCTTTTAGAAGAGAAAAATTACTTCAGTCTGGAATCTCATCCACATTTAGTTTTCAGAAAGGAACAAAGTAAAATAAATAATCAGATCTCATTTATTTAAGGATTTCAGGTAAATAACCATGTTAGTAGCATCACTTAGATGAAACAACTCGCATTTAAAAGACTACTCTTCCCACCTTTGTCCTCCACCTCACCTCTCAAAAGGGAAGAAAAGCTCTTTGGAGTCCTATGTTTGTGAAGTTATTAAGATATTAACTGGGAGCTGGACTTGCTAAAAGGAGATTTCTCTCCACATGACAGCTAATAGCTACCCTCCTCCTCTGTTTTTTGGTATATCAAGTTGGGAGCTTCTGATTTGAATAATTTGAGTCTCCCCAAGAGCATAATGAAAACCTTCACTTCAACAGGGAAGCCTTCTTGTAGGAACAAACAAACCAGTTTCAGATACTGGAATTATCAATGGTTCTAGGAAACAATTCTGTACAAGTATACTAATAAACTTCAGCTTTGTTTTTTTGCAGTGAAGCGTATGATGCAGAGACATCAAGATGTCATTTTTATATGCATCTGTAGGAAGAAAGCATAACTGGTTGCCAGCACTCTCCATCTTCCATGTTTCTGCCATATGTTTTAACACTTATCCTAGATTTAGAGGTGAAAACATCTTGGTGGAGGAAGGAAAGACTGTAGAATTTAAAAAAAAACACACAAAACCCACCACCTGTGTTTAATACAGAGAAAAGTGAACTTTGTGGAAGGGATACATAACAGAAAATATGTTTCTAAATTTAAGGACTGTTCTTCACTTAACTCATTTTGAACATAAGAATATTTAGAAGCATAAATAATAAAGCATTAAAAAAAAAGAAAACTTGTCACCGCATCTACCAGCTAGATGATCAGGCATAGAATACCACCACAAGTAAAATAAAAATGAGGTTAGGGACTGGAGCATCCATCAGCGCAGCACGGCAGAGATGGACAGCTCCTGACATGGACAAAAAAGCATGAACAAGAAAAGGGGACTTAGAAAAGGAAAGCATAGCACATCATTTTCATAAAATGTCTCAGTTTCAGATACTGCCAATTGTTTTGTGAGGCTCTGGGAGGGAAAATAACGAAGAAACGTGCTCCAAGTCAGCAACTAGAACCATGAAACACCAAGTACAAGGCGTGGGTGTAGGACTGCTTAGGTTTTTAAGGTATGACAGGTTGATGAAACTCTAGAAAATGATCTGAAGGAAAGACAGATCTAAAATGAAACAACTCAAAGACAGTAAAAAATAACCTTTAGTCTGTTCTCACTTTTCCTCAGTGGGCAAGGAAATTAAAAAGCAGAATGAAATGAACCTTGGTGTCAGGAGGCAACCAAACTCTAACAAGGGTCCTACTTCCCTATGATCAAAAGATCTGTGCACGGCTTTTTCCTGCTGTTCACCGACAGAAGTCTAACAGGAGAGGTACTGCGTACTCCTAATTGAGCTTTCACCTGTGATCCAGCAGCAGGAAAAGTGACACCTTCTTCTTTTAAAGATTTAATAGTTGCAGATATTAAGCTACATTGTGGGTCTTTCTGAAATTCTTCTGACCACTCCACCATTAGAGTTTTCAGCTTCTCACTTACTTTTGGATGAGCCTAGAAGACAAAATTGCACAGAAAGTGATGTTTATGCCTTAAAGTGAGCAGAAATAGTTTTCAAACAGTTATCAAAACCATTTTACTATAAATATCCATAACTGTCCTGAATAAAAAAAAGAATTGAAAACAACCTAGACTATATGCAAATTTCACGTGCTAACAACCTCATGCCAAGAGATAACCCACCTGCAGAAAAGTCAGTCATGCATCACTCTGATAAGGCTAAAGGACACGCTTCTGAGCATACCTCAGCAACATTAAATTGGAGCTGCTGCTAATCTCGTTATAGTCTCAAAAATATTACAGCAACAAGTCGGACTCTTCATTACAGCAGCTACCACATGTGATGGCTATGCCAGCACTACAGGGGTCAAACATGGACCAAAGCACTTCAGACTCCATACACATTCTGCTTTTGTTTCCAGTTAATGAAAAGACTATTGCCTAAACTCAAAGCAAGCAAACCAACCACAAACTGATGAATAAGAGTTCTGAGTCTGGTGGGTCACCTCATCTGTACAAGGCAAGTTAAGATACAGACCTTGGGACCACACAACTGCGGTGTATGGCCACGACATCCCATTAGAGTGTACTTCAGATCACAGCATAAGCCTGTGGCTCACAGCCAAACACACGCTGAGCAGCAAGAACAGCAACATTTTGGGCTCAAGCATGACTTCAGTTGAAAAAAGACATTTAGCCTGGTAGGTTCATTATCAGCACAAACGTATTTGTTACACTTGTCTGAACTATTTTTTTTTTCCAGAGAAAAGAAGCAAGCACAATTTTATAGGCCCCCTGATGACTATTTCTCCAAATGGGTCAAGGACCCAGGAAAACACAAGCATTTCCCAATAACAAAATACATTATGCTCCTGGAGGCAATTTTTCAGTGGGATTTAAGGTTTGTTTTTACATACACAAGTGCTGTTAGTCCATGAAGGTCAATGTTCTATTTCAGAATGGACTGTAGCTAATGAGAATGAAGGGGAGGACTTCAAGACCTATTTTTCCACAGAAAGCGAGAAACAGAAGAGCTGTGAACTCAATTTGCTTCCCAGAAATTTTATTAGTTTCCTTAATTGCTTTGCTCAACCTCTAATGTTTCCAGGCCTCCCATATACTTGAAGACTATCTTCTTTAGCCATTTTTGTCTTCAACTGGAGCAGTAATTACGGGAAAGCTGCTTCTGCTTATTCATTACATCCACATTTAGATCCCATCAGCTGCATGACCACAACTATTTCGGTCTTCCTTTCTTGGTTACCTCCTCATTTGGTGTTCTTATAATCTCTAGAAACTGAGAAAGTTGTCTGAAATTTTCCTCGTCAAAGTATAGTTCTCAGTTTTCCTTGTGCACTTTAGCTTATAATGTCTGTTTTGCCAATTCATTGTTATGCTGAAAGAAAGCAAAGCAGCAATAAAAAATAATTCTACAAACTACTTGAAGTTATAAAAAATTACCTTATTTATTATACCTCGAGCTTCACTAGCAAAATCACGAGAACAAACTTCTAAGTGAAATATTCGTCCACAGTTTGATACGCAGGCTCCTAGAAGCTGACAACAGAAACACAACTATGAAAATGTCTGACAACAATAATCCAAAACAAAAGCACATAGAAAACTCAAATTTCACCCTTTGTTCAGCATGAACACTCCCAGTGACTTCTACTGAAGATATACAGAAACTTATTAATTGATCAGCACACACTTAATAGCTCCATTACATGTAGAAATACAGAAGTTTTGGAAGATAGTGACAGGCTACTCACTGTGAGTGCTTGCAGAGCCACATGGGGAACTTTATGATTTACTCTCCTCATGATGGCTTTAAGGCAATCCTTTGCCCTAAAAGAAGGAAGTATTAGTGACAAATATGACTTTGTAGAACAAATTTTACCAGATACTCATGTTCTGTAAGCAAACAAAACTGTTTCTGCTGAAAAAAACATAACCTAACCCATGCTTTCCCCAGAACAAGCCTGGAAGAATACTTAGCATGCCACTTGTTCTTAAAAGCTACTGGATTGGAAGACTCCATTATTATGCTGGCACATCCTATATTGATTTCCATAATACTGACAGAATAGGTCACAAAGAGAGCAACTGCCACTAAGCTGAGGAAATGGATTTGAAATAGACAATGAAAGAAATGTCTACATTAAAAAAATACATATATCGAGAGCAACAGTGATTAAATGGTTATTTAATTGGCTACTATAAAGGCTCTCTATAGATTTAATTTAAAAGCCATGTTCACAGGCTGTTGGCTCTTGGGTCCCATTCTCAAGACATTTAAGATGCATCACAATTTTTTAATCTGTTTCAGTAAAATTTGAGGTAAGTATTGAATAATGATTAATAATTCAAATGTCACTCTACTAAGGAGGTCCATGCATGCAAATGAGCAATAAAGGCATATAAGGGCTACAGGAGCTGATGCCTACATTACTCGTGAGCACTCATCTCACAGACCAGTTTTGAGCAGGCAAATTAGGTTGCTGTTGGAAGAAGCTGTGCCAGAAGGTCCTCTGAGCACATCACACGTCCTCCTAACTCCCAAGGAGCCACAGCGGCAGAGCCAGCAGCAGGTGCCACAGAAACATGTGCACCACTGCCATTGCGGATATTCAGTACAGAAGAATTGATTAAATCTGTTCCAAAGGGGAAAGAAAACCTCCAAATGCTCCACTGGACGGATGTAGTGGCCTCAGTACCAGCTACCCTGGTCCACCACTGTAGTCCTGGTGTGCTGAGTTACTTGCTGCTGTGATGAATGTTTTGAGATGTGTTACCTCTGAAGCAGTATTATTCACACCAACATGAAATCACACGTCACGATGCAGAGTACACCTTACCCATTAGGAGTACTTCCAACTTTGTCACATATGTCCATAATAAGACCCCAGTCCTCACTGGTGTTGTGTTCATTTGTAGCCTTTTCTATAAAGAAAATAAGATTGATTAAGCATAACACTCTATTAAATTCAGATTCCTGGGAACACATTCTCTGATGGTCACATGAAAAGAGAAATCCCGCATAGAAGATACTGAGATTAGTGCTACTTCTTGGTATTTTATAAAGTAGTATGCATGCGTTTTCATATAGGAAGAACAGTATTGGAACAACAAATGCTTTCAGTATTTAAAAGATCTGAAAAAACGAAGCAACTCTAAGTGTAATGTTATTAAAAGACAAAAAGAGAACTGTGTCTGCTCAGTTTGTTTCGTTACTCCAGCTTTAGGTCATAGCCTAATTCAGAGCTTGCTCAAGGTCTCATCTCGGCACTCATGATGTATTCCACATGGATGTTCCAAGAGACCTAGATCAATCTCTTGAGGTCTCTCAAGAAAAAGATCTCACTCTTAGAGCAGCTTGTGAGATTTCTCAGGACATCCAAACATCACAACAAGTGTCATGAGAAACGAGCTGGAAGGGTTATAAAGGTCCCAGAAGCAGACAAGGAAAACCAAACTGCCCTTTCAAAAGCATGCAACTCTACACAACACTTACAGCATTTTAATCAATACATGAACTGATACAGCTTAAATGTTATCTATTTGGGCCCGCCCTTTAAGTTTTTGATGTTATTTTCATGCCAGGTTAATATTAAAATAGCATCAGAATAGCTCATAAAAGAAAATATTTTATGTATTCCATTTGCTGCCTTAAGATTTAATTTTACTGTGCCGTTTTAATATTTTGACTGAATTCAAAGGTAAGAGCTTCTACATCCTGCATTAATTCCATCAGAATGCACTTCATAAACAATCAAGAGTACCTTAATCGCTGCCTTAACAACATTTGTCTCAGCCTGAGAAGCCACAGAGTCCCTTTGGGACAGAGTATGTAAAAGGCTATTTAGCAGACTAAAGCAGAACGTAATGGTCCCTCACTATTAATGTGATGTTCTGTGATAGAAGCTGTTTCCAAATTACAAGGTTTGCTGACAGCAATACCACCTCAGAACAAATCCATTTCTGCATGTGCAATTAAGCAACTCCTCTGATCATCAGCGTCACTACTTAGTTTTACAGTCAAAAGTTGCAGCAAGCCTTGGCTGCAGAACAGCTTCCACAAAGCAAACACCAACACAGCAGTGCCCCTGGAAACCTTTTATTACAGATGGAAGAGCAGACCAAAGAGGAGGAATGGAAATGTGCAATTTTGGCTGTACATTATCCTCACAGTCTAGAATAACTATTTAAGGGAAGCAAATGCTGCGCTGAAAGCATGTTCCTACAGCACTAACCTTAAAATACTTATCCTGGAAAGACACAGTTGTTGAATTTTCTTGTAGGTACGTTGGTATTTTTAGGACAGTACCACAGAATTCATTGCTCACTCTTGAAACTAAATGAGCACCTGCAATTTTACACAGTTTAAGGTGCAATTTACTTAAAAAAAAAAATCAGAAGAAAACAGAGTGCCTCCATGCACAGCACCTCCTGGCTATGTGAGCTGAACGTGCAGAACAAACACAAAGGCACGTGCAGAACAGCAGAGCACAGTGTTTGGTGCACACAGCGCAGCCCGGTGCTGGCTCCAGAGCTCAGTCAGCTGAAGCTGCTTTCTAACAGCATGGCCACACACACCTCCAGCCCAGCAGCACCAGCCCTCCCAGCAGAGCCCATCAGTCACAGGAATCCATCTCATGGACAAGAGCAGCCATCAGCTGTATAGATAATGACGATAAATGGCACTAATACCAACAGAACAGAGCGGGGACGTCATTTAATCCCACTGCCTGCTATCAGTCACACTGATGTGAAGCCTGTCTTCCCCTGAAACTCCCAACACTGCATTTTGGTTTTTCCCAACCTCAGCAACGCCCGTCGGCTCGGGAGGATGAAAACTCACCTGCAACACCTGAGTGCTTTGGTACAGGTGAGAGCAACTAGCAAGCAAGCCCACTGATGGCACCGCCAGGGGTCTGTGCTCTGTTCATCACGCACACCAGTATACTTGGGCACAAAAACATGTAGTAAATTTCAAGTGGCTTTGATTGTTTATAAGCCAGTAAAGTGCAAGCTTGTAAACTAACCGTACAGCATAAGCAGTGCTGAACCAAGCACTTCTCTTTGTACACAGTCACGCAGATCCAAAAAAGAGTGCTTGCAAAAGCATGTAGTAATGATTTCCTGACACATAAATATGGATACATAAATACAGGGATGTGTATCAGACTCCTTCTTACATCCATGTTCATTGCTCTAAGTGCAGATGTGGTCCTGCTGGAAATAGGAAGGCTGCCCTATGGCAAACTCTTACAACTTCTGAGGTTTTCCTCCTCACCAGTATGACAAATTTAACAGCATCTGTCGCTTTGCTTAACATGAGCTCCAGCTGAAGAACAGTCCTGAAGGATAACAACCTCACAGATGCTAAGACAAGGACTGTGATCAGAGGAAACAGATGTGGGAAGATGCCTTTTTCCAAGATTTCCTGTGTGCTAAGGGAATATAAGGAAAAAAGTCACGACTTATGCTCTGTAGCTCTCCATGAGGGAACACTAAACTCAAGCTCAGTTCTGCACACATGATGGTAAAACTACAATATATTTTTACTGCTGGTTTGAATACTAAAAAAACCCCAAAATCCTACCACCACCCCCAACCCACAATTAATCACTTTCAACTGGATCAGTTCCCTGATCTGATTTGCCATGCAGCTGCATGAGAAATCATGCCAACGCAAGAGTGGAGATAGCACACAAATGAGCTGCTGGGGAGGGGATGGGAACTGTTCACTGGTATTCCTGCCAATAGAACTGCCTTACAACACAGCCACCAGGAGGGAAGACAATGCCTCAGCATGGGGGGCTGCTGGAGTTTATCAGGGCCCTCCCTGTACCGCACAGCACCCAGTAGGACTTCTGCAGCTGAAAGGGGAGCTGAAGGCCCTCATCCCAGCCTGACAGCATCCATTCTGTTCCCCTTATTTCCCAAGCAAGAGATGAGTAATATGCAAAAATAACACCAAGAGACAGGAAAAGAAAAATACTACTAGGAGTGCAACAGAGCAGGGTGGCAAACCTCCGAAAGCATTCCTGGTCACATCTCATCAAACATTGAGTCTACAGATCCTGGCACAACATCAAATCATGTGTGCAGATCAGCAATAACTGAGTGCTGGTGCACGGTCACTGCTATGGGCTTGAAGGCTCATCTAGGATCCACATGCACAATAGCAGGAAGTGAGGGACATCACATGAGCAACCGAGGGAACTTCCAACACGTACGTGAACATGACAAGAAAGAAGAGTAAGGGCACTGTGAGAACCTCTCCGCTCCCAGGCATTACATGCTTCATTAGAAATCTCTGCCAACACAACCAGCACAACACTACGCCCTACCAACGTGCAGCACACCTCACATACATCTCTCACTGACCAATACTGCCAGAAATCTCCATCCCACTCAGTGCACATCATACGATCCTGTTCTGCTGGCAGCTCCGCCCCCACATGCTTTGCACACACACAGCCTTCACACCTGCAAAGGATTTCATTATTTCCTATGAATTCCCTTGAGCAAAGCTCGCCAGCAATGCCAAACCTCGTGTAAGCCAAGAAAACAAATACAAGAACGAAGCAGTAGTTTTCCTCCTGTCAACTTTTACACTACAGAGGGAAAAACAAGCCCTCAAATAGTGATTTTGCAAAGAACTTTTCAGTTTGATTTGACGTTCATTACAGCCTGATCACTAAATGACAATTTTCTAGAGCCTGATTTGCATCCCAAAGCGACATGAAACAGAAGCTTGGAGGGGCACACATTTCAAGTTATGCAGAATGGCACCGAGTAAACGTAAACCAGCGTTTGTGTAATAAAAGTGAAAGATTGGGAACAAGGGAAACCAGGGCCACATACATGAATTTCTGGCAAGCAGAAGTTTCATCCTGCACACCTTCTTCTGCTTACTTTGCCCTCATATATCCAAGTTAGCGAGAAGGCAAAAATATAGTAACTTAGCTTTGACTTAATTACTGATTAGAAACGAGATGACTACACATGCAGTGATCAAGGCAGGGCTGAGGCTGGAAGCAGCAGTCTCAGTAACGAGAAAGAACTGACATGAAATTGCAGATTCAGAATCCAAGAATTATCATCACTCCAAACAAAGTAAAGTCATGGATTGAACACTTGAGAAGATTTAAAGAAGAGAAAAAGACACGAGCAACAATGAAAACTCCACTCCAATTAGCTTGTCCACAAACATTTGCAAGACCTTACACCAAATGCTAAAGACATGAATTATTGCTGAGAAATGAAAGGGAGCCATGGTGAATTTCAACAGAAGGCAGCTATTCCTCCAGGCAGGACACCTTGCCAAGGGTTCATTTAAGCATCAACTGGTCTGTCCGGCACTCAGTGAAATATTTCATAGGAAGCCATGTGTGAGATATTAGCTACAGTTCTTGGATCACTCCACACTATAAGGAAGACACGTTGTGATGTAAAACACTCTAAAGAGGGCAGGGAGCCGAACACCTCAAGAGTTAGTCTTGAAATGAATAGGTTTTGGCAGACACAGCAGAAATAAGGGTCTGCAAAGGAAGCTGATGAAGCTGGAAGGTATTATCAGTAACAGGGAAAACTAAAACGTCACATAAGGAGAAACGTGGACTACTGAGGAGTGGGTTAGACAGAGCAGGATAGCAGCAGGACAAAATGCAAACTCACACAGCCAGTCTATCAAAGATTCTCTTAGGAACAAGATATCAGTGGTTGGAAACAAGAGAAGCACAGGCATGCCAAGTGCAAGCACAAGAGGATGCAGAATGCCACATGGAGCAGATACAAGAAGGCAAATCTAACGCTAGAATAAAACACAGCAGGTAAACACTTCAGCAAAGAACAAGGAAACAAAGTGCGATCGTACAAGTTACCAACAACCTGTGACATGGCATGCAACTCTGGATGCCACTCAAACTACACAGAAAAATACTTCCTACCCCTGTGATTGTGTTAACAACCTCACTAAAGAAGGCTAACTGAACAAAGGATGAAAGGCAGTAGGCTTGTCCTCTGCTGGAGGAGCAACTACTTTTAGAAGATGAAGGTTATTTAAGAAGAAG
>PPHD01009655.1:0-20420 GCA_002909625.1 Bambusicola thoracicus | reverse complement strand
TTTTTTTTTGTCTGCCACCACACTGGCAAAGTTGGTTTTGAATTTTCTCCCTAGAGATGCAAACTGAGCTCTGTGCTCCCCCTGTGAAGCTAGACTGTGTTTCCAGAGGGCACATATATTCTGTCTCTATCCTTGTTCCAGGAGGACTCCCCTGTTCATCCAAGCCAATCTTCTGACTCACTTGACTTGGGATGTAGTGGACTTGCATGATTCTGGTCTTTTAAAAGGTGGTTCTCAAAAAGTGACTACTTCTCATGGTCCTCTAAGCCCCTTAGAGCAGATTGCCAGAATGTAGCAAAAAGTCAGAGTCCATTTGTTCCTTAATGTGAACTCTCACCTCAGGTTGAACTATTTCTTAGATATGATCAGTATTACTCTAAATAAGAAAAGTAATTGTGGTTTCTATCACTTTTGACAGCTACAACTCCCATCTTATAATAGATTGAAAATGAGCAATCCAAAGAGTTGCTGAGTGATCCACTAGGGCCAGTGGTCATTCCAGATTTTAACTTTCACTCTAATAAGGGACCTGCTTATTAGTAGCAGTGATAATGGGGCATGAAACTAACTGATTTATCAGGACTTTACTGTTTTACAGATGTCATTGCACATCTTTATCATGTATTTAATGTATCATAAAAGCTTTACCTAAAGAATGCAAAAAGGACAGAAGCTCTTGGGGTCATTCATATTTCCAGGCATCTTCTGCAACATGAATTATGCAGACTGACTCTTTCACCCTCCGTGACTCTTCAGAATTTGGGCTTGAATGGGTTTAGCTCATGCTATGCATGGGAGAAGGTGGGACTCCTGAGGGATTTTCTTACAAAAGCTCATTCTTCTTTAATGGTCAGAATTAATGTAGTAGAGATCCCTGAAGGATGTGATTTTGAGCACTTGTGTTTAGAATTTTTTCAGTTTCTGTAATGGAGTCAATGTTGTTGACATTGTTTATATTATGCTGTGGATACTAATTTAATTTAGAACCACCAAACTCAATTAGAGGCAATTAATTCTCACTATTATTTCAGTAACAGAAGTTTATGAATGTAATGAGAAAATATTGAGAAGCTCTGCAAACCTAGCTAGCCATTATTGGTTGAAGTGCATGTTAGTATGGCTATAACCGTCTGGATTTCCCTAGTTACCCCCAAATAGTCTGCTTAAGTGTTCTGGAAAGACTATTATCCTTGATTAGTTTGGAAGCACAGATAATTCATTACCCTCCAGGAAGCCAGAAAATGCTAAAGGCTTTTAATTGCTCTCATAAAAAAAGAATAAAATTAGAGGCCACCCTGAAAGCAGTGAGCTAGTGACCAAGTACTCCCGCCATAAGAGTTTTCAGAGTTCTGTATTGTCAGAGAACATTGACAACAACTGGAGTTAACTTCCTTTTCATGCAGCTCATCATGTATGCAGGAAGAGATGCCACTGATTGTACTGGATATTGCAAGATGAAGCCACTTTCCACAAAACAAGAATGCCAAGAAAGCTCACAGATAGATGTAGAAAGGGCTTATCTATGAGGTTATTTAAAGTTTGCTTACATGACATGATGAGTGTGTCCAATGGCTAATGTTGATAGGATCTTTGATTTTGTTTTTTTCCTACTTTCGCTGGGATTAGCTCAGTCTTTCATTGTGCTGTTGCTGTTTCTCCTTAAGCTAAAGATAATGTATCTTTAAAAGTTACATTTTCTTCAGGCTTTATGAATTTTCCTAGAAATAAGATGCAGAAATAACTTGCCTCAGGTTTTGTGAGTTTTGTGCAAAGACAGATAGGTGATGATGTGAGGCAACCTTATGTGACCTTTCTGGTTCTTTCTTTCCTAAAAGAAGCATGAAGAGAAAAAAATTGAAGAGGAGGCTGAGAAGCTATTGTACAAAGGAGGTAGAATTGTTTTCCTGCATTAGTCTGTGTGAAAATGAGGAAGGACTCTGCTGGTTGGTCAGTTCATGGGAATCTCTGACCCCCTTGTCACTAAGAAGGCTGATAACATTCTTGACTGCAGTAGGCAAAGCATTGCCAGCAGGTCAAGAGAGGTGATGTTTCCACTGTGCTCAGTGTTGGTGAGACCACACCTGGAGCACTGAGTCCAATTCTGGGCTCCCACCACACGAGAGACCTGGACATACTGAAGAGACTCCAGTGGAGTCCGCCAAGATGATGAAAGGCCTAGGGCAGCTCTGCTAGGAGGAGAGGCTGAGAGCTGTGTTGCAGGCGTTATCGGGGATACACGAGGTGTGACGCGATAGGACCTCCCCTGCTCAGTGGTGATTGGACAATGCATGCTTAGTGGGTGTAGATGGAGTAGGACATGAGTCTATTTAAACGGATGCCACGTGCTAATAAACGCCATTTGCTACACCCTCATATTGGTGTCTGTGTAGCAATGGTCCTAGCAAGTGGAGATTGCTAGCCCGCGGCGGAACATGCCTCGGAAACGGGTCAACAGAGCTGGGACTGGAAGCTGACTGCAGTGCCCAGCAGAATGGAATGTAGAAACTGGACCAGTAAAGATTCTACATTGCCTCAATCAGCTTCTCCCCCTCTAGCTGTTCTGCTATTCATCTGCTACCCTTTTCGTCCATTTCCTAATGTTTACCATAGACAACTCCCCTGTTTGATCCCCTAATTCTGTTCATGAAACTTGCTGGGGAACAAGAGGACAATGCAGAAAAGGGAACATAAATGACCTCAGCTTGTTACGGGTATGTGAAAGATATGCCATAGATGAGATAGATAAATTGAATAAGGCTTGGGCAGTTCTTTTGGTGTTTTCACATGTCCATTGAAATAGTGCTTCTAGCACTCATTTCTGATTTCTTTCTATAATCAAAAATCTTAACTCTTTCCAAAGCACTGACATTTCCATTAGCAGTTCATGTTGTCATACAAAAACACCATAGAGGTAAGTGCAAGATGGAGTAAAATGGACTTGGGCACCCCCTAAGGGAATCAGGATGTTTGCAGCTGAATTTGGAGTGACCCTGTGGCACCATTTCTGAATTTTCAGCACCTTTACTCTGTTTCTAAGGAGAGCAGAACAATAGAACTTTCTTTTATTTACACGTGATGTGAAATTTGCTACCACTTTCCTAATGGTAGGTATATGTCCTTGTGTACATAGTGCTGACACAGGAGGAAGTGGGAGAACTTACTGTATGCACTTAAACGTTCTGCAGTATGCTGGATATGCAGGACATCAATGCTGTTTAAATACATTACATATCCAGGCTTACAGATGGATAAGTAAATTTCTTCAGGACTCCTTACAGTTTGCACTTGTGTATTTGTCATCAGCTTACTACAGCAGAACCACTTGAAAGACAAAAATGTGGGCTGTTGGCTGGACTCAAATGGCAGTTGAAATTTAAAAATACATATAACTGTTAAACTTTCAAACTGTAGTGAGCTTCTGGCTGGTATAGCGTGCTGCCTACTTAGTTAAGTGTGCTCTTGTATGAAGATCATTGACTGTATGAGGCTTGATTCACTGTTACCTGAACCAACTGGATTTTCTCCCTTTGATTTAATGGCACTTGTATGTGGGACAAAATGAGGGGTCTAGGAGCAGTGGTACCATGGAGGAGTAGGAGAGCAGCTGTAAGTCCTAAGAATGTATTTTCCTGTGCAGCTAACCACGGCCAAAGGAGAAAGGAATAGGACAGAAAGTGGTGCCATGCATCCTGTGGACCAGGATGTATTACAAGTAGTAATGTAATTTATATAAAAAGCACAAAAGGAGACACTTACACTGCATAGTTAACCAACGTCCATAAAACTTAAAATTTGGGACTTCTCTACTCCAGTAATTGGTAGTCACAGAATCATTTTTTCAAAGAACACAATGTAATATCAGCGATCTTTTTTCTTGTCTTCCGCTAGCAAGTGCTGCTATGGGAATGGCAAGCAAACAGTCTTTCAAAGTCCTTCATGTCTGCTATGAAGTGAATGAGCCAAAACTGCTAAATGAATTGAAACTTCTGTTGCAGCTGATCAGTCTTCTATTTGTTATCTTCCCTTTGGGATAAAAGGTGTGGAAAGGAAAGAGATGATTAAAGAAGTCCAAGCAGAGAGTCTCTCTTGGTTCGTGCCAGCTCTCACCTCTCACCTGATGGCTCTAATGGAGGGAGAACTGCTCCTTATCCACCAATGCAGTAGAAACACAGCGCTGGAAATGGAATGCTTGCAATTATTTTATAGCCAGAGAAGAAAAGATACCCCCAAAGCTTAAGGTGAATGGAAGTTAGTATAGGGCTGAGTATCATAAGTATGAATTAGGATGTTCTTTTTCATTGTATTTTAGCTGCAAAATTAAAGCATGCAGGACCCTTGTGTTACACTCTTAGGCCGGAGATTACGTGATGTCATAAAACATGATGACACAAATATTGCTCGTTTATGTCACTGTAAAGTTAAGTTTATAGCGGTACAATCACTACTACCATTTATACTATCTAAGCTCAGCATTACTAATTGTATCACTATAAAGCTATTTTATGGTCGCATAAACAGTACGAATAATGCTGTCAGGCATAGGTATTAATGCTGCAAATAAACCTACAAATACTTATCTGGCTATCCTTTATGGTGCTAATATGCAAATACTGGGGGCAAGCTGACCATTGTAATCTGTGATTCTGCAGCCAGATATTCTTATCACTGGAGAATAAATCAATGGATTGCCCCTGTGCTTTTCTCTGTCTGAAACATTTATTATCATGTTTGCTTTTTATAAGTGTCTGACTACCACATCCCTAAGGACAGGACACATTTTGGGGACCAGCAAGTAGGAGAACCTCAGTTTCTGGGTGAAAGCCTGGTGTGAATCCATAGGTTCTCTTTGTGCCAGAAGAGGCAGTGGAAGTCTATTTGGAAAACATATCTTCCTAGAGGATATAGGGTGTATAAATAAGGCTGTAAATAGGGTGTATAGGGTGTAGAAATAAGGCTGTATTTCCAGTAGAGAGATCATTGTGTTTTTGTTGCCTCCTGAATTTGTCAGAAGGAAAGAAATGAAGAGACTCTTGGTGAGAATATTCTGCTCTGTTGCCAGATTCTGATCTCATCTATTGCCTCTAATAAGTTTCCTGAGTGGGAAAAGACTTCAGAGGTACAATAGAATAATAAATGGGATTTTTTTACTCTTACAGACTTGTGTTAATTTGCAACTCCCAATCATAAAACCAGTAAAAATAAAAATAAAAAAAAAGAAATAAAAAAAAAGTATCCAAAGACTAAGTGCAGCGAGGATGCTTCAGATAGAGTGAGGTGCTTCACCACTGTCAGCCCTGGCAACAGGTTGAAGTAGGAAGAGAGGTTCTTTGTCTCAATTGAGGAGACTCAGCAGAGATGGCTGTCTGGCTGTGAGCTATGCTGAAAACTTGAGATAAAAGGCTAGATGAAATTCTTCATCTGGATGAAATCAGGGAGAAAAAATCCTCCCTTGGTACTTGTTTCAAGCACAACCTTCCCGAGTCAGTCCTCCTTCAGGCCAGCATTCTAATGCACACCAGCCTGGGAAAGACGAAAGTTTCAGCACTTAGGACACAGAGAACAAGGAGAAAGTCATTCTTACCCTGGCTTTCTCCACTGACTGAGCAGACTTCCTTCATTTGGGCAGTATTCTTGAATTGTCTAACTTTGCTTTAGAAGACTCTTGGAAATGCAGGCTTCTGTCAAGCTTTTCCTGCCTGTATTTCTGTCCTGGGCTGCCAGGTCATTTTTCAATTATGTAAGCAAGGAGCTGATAGAGGCAAACTGAAAGTAGTATGGGCAGAAAGCTTAGGATCTTCAAACCCAAGACTTCTAAAAAAGGGAAATACTGTGTATTAACCTTCCACTTTGATTAGAGTGGAAAGGAGAAACGTCCTACTTGGAGTAGTGTTGTAATGCATGGGCAATATGTGATCCAACTAAAACATTACTTAGGCTGCAAATTGGAGGTGGGAATGACTTGCTAGGATTCCATGGTGGATACTATGGTGCATAACACCCAGCTGAAAATTAGGGTGCTTATTTGAGTTCCTAAATGGTATGGCACAGAGAAATAATGGTGTGGTTGCAACAGTGCTCCCTTCAGGGCTGTGACCCTCTGGGCAAGTAAAGAAAAAGCAAGGATCTGTAATGTTATTTGGGATTCTTTGTGTAGCTAGTGGTAGAGAGGAAGCATTTTATGTTTATAAACATGAAAAAGAGCCTCTCACTGGAAAATGAGAGATGCTCTTATTCTAGATCTATTTGCCACATTTCTATATGGTATGTATTTTAAAATGTGATGAACATATTAAACGCAATATCTTTTTTTATACCTCAATTCATATTGAGTCTTTTTTTTTTTTTTTTAAACTTTGTTTGAAGTAAGAATCTATACACTGACAAGAAATATGTAGTCTATTGATTTGGAAATGGACTGACAGACAAAACATAAAACTTGCCTTAGCTGTTGTGTTATCACCTTGATTTTTTATTTATTTTTTTCTCTTCATGCCAGGTAAAGGTTATTAAAAGAAACTCTGGATATAATTTATCACTTACAAAATCATAAAGAGCTTTTAGGTTAAACAGTTCAGTTTCCTTTTCTGCAATGCTACCAATGGTTTGAGTTTAATGTGATTTACCATTGTTATGCCTGGACTCTGTGCTTAAGAATCTTGGTCCGGTTTGAATAAAATGAGTTCTCCAATCTGAGACAAGAATCTTTACATTCTCAAACAGATGAGAGGCAGATGCTAATAAATTACAGTTAAAAGATTTTATCTCATTAGGGAACAAAAAAATGGTGGAAGTAATGTAAATGTCTACTTGCCCAAATGATGTCAAACTAATGATTTGAAGACCAAGAGGTGCCAGTAAGAGTGAAACAACTAGGCTCAATACCATCATATGATTACAGGAGATTGAATAAGGCAATTTGTGCACTGTGAATCCAGACTGAACTTTGCAGCGACTCTTCAGCTACATGTGTTGCCAGACTTACTCGATACTAATGGTTTGGAGGCTATGTCAAGAGCCTTTGCTTCTGGTACTGCTACTTGAGCTTAGTGAAATCTGTCTTTTTATGGCTTGTAAAGGTATATGCTTGAAGAATGTGTACACTGGCAGAATCAATTTCTTGGTTTTCTAAATGCTTTGTTGGTGGTTTGTTTGTTTGTTTGAAATAAGGTCTTTCCAGCTGCTGTAATTGTATAGAAATCCTTGAAGATATGACCTGAAGGTAGCCAATGCAATTATACATGCTTGAATATGCCAAAAGCCTGAAGCACTAGCTATGCGAATAAATAGCCCCTTTCAGCTTCACATATTAACTCAAATGCCAATGATGACACTTCAGATGTCAACAGTGTTAACTGCTTCTTTGTTTGCTGAAGCGCAGAAAGGAGGCAGGGGGTGCAGAAATCTATGTGACCTAAGCAGAGTGAGAACTCTCTCTTTGATGCAGCAGGACGGCAGTGACCAGTGAATATCTACACTTAATGTCTTTTCCCTGGCAGAAGTTAGGGCTTAAATGCTCAGTGGGACATGGGAACTGCTGAAGAAAAGGCAAATACAAAAGAACACCTTGTCACATCATGAGCACTGAGTCAATCTGTGTAGAACATCTTGGATTGGTTCTTTCAAGATGTCCCATTAAATTAGAGTAAGCAAAGATAAAGCTGCCTATTATTTTGTAATTCATCCCATTATCATTTGTCACTAGTCTTACACTTTATGCCTTTTGTAGATCCAGACACTGAAGCTGGTGCTGAGCACTGAGATCGATCAAATGGCTTCACAAACTCGGTGTTTTTCCTCATTGTTTGTCAGAAGTGCCAAAAGCTTCAGTAAGGCTCCTAGGAAGGGTCTGATTCAGAAGGCACACAGGAATGGGGTCTTGCTGAGGATTTGCATCTATTGTGAGTGGACTCTTCTGAGGGAGACTGTTCAGGAGATGAGTTAGCAGAGAGTTGGCCAATTGTGTACAAGTTTCACATGCCTGCCCTGTTATTTGGCATGTATTTGTGAAACGTTGGCTTTGGCATTAAAATATGCAGCACTTGCTTTTTTTTTGCTGAAGATGATGCATTTCATCTCTCAGACAAAGATACTGAAGTTCATCAATTTAAGATAAGGTCTCTTTCATGATGTGCTATATAAGAGCTAAGCACTTCTCCTGAGCATAACATCAAAAAGAGTGAATCAGAAAACCCACAAAACCCAGGAGTTTCTACAAGCAAAAGCTTGTATTTTCCCTCAGTTCTGCAGTATATTTCCCTCAAAACAGGAAGCAAAGAGCCTTACACCAGCAAAGACAAGGGAGCAACAAACATCTTATCAGCTTGTTTTTAATATTCCTTTCTCTCTCTCAAATGGTTTATTTTGTCAATGCACTGAGGAAGTACAAGGAGGAAAGCTTTGTTCTGTGCACAGGCACACTGTACTTCAGTTTTGTCCTTGTACTTGGGCAGCTCTTAGCCAACTGCTCCCTTTCTACCTTGGGAATCAGTCAGTCATGGCATAGAGACAGCGACGTTCAGCTCAATACATTTGGTCCTTCAACTGACTCAGCTCTCTCATTTTCCTCTTTCTGGTCTGTCTGTCAGCTCCGCAGCATGGCTATTGATTAAAGTGATATTTGACTCTGTTTCTAACACTCACTTACTCTGTTCATCTTCACTCTTGTTCTCTCACTGCTGTAGTTGTTTTACTTCGTCCTTGTTAGTGGTGTTGCTGGGGATCTCCTGCCAGTGCAGTTGCTCTCAGAGCCAAGTTTTGCCTTATGTCTAATTGCTCTTCTACGCGCACTGTAGTGAATCTGTTGGCTTGGGACTCCTGTGTGATGAGAAAGGATTCACAGCAGAAGCTGAACTGTTTAGCAGGAAGTGGGAAAGGAGAAGGACAGTTTTTTCAACTTGGCTGAAGAAATTCTGTATTAGCAGAGGCAGGTACCACCTCGCTGTGGTGGAACTTCACACACTGGTCTGGACCTCTGCAGCATGTGGTCTAAAATTTGTATATGGGACTGTGAGGTCTGATTTCAAGAGAAAGGAGAGAACTTGCATGGCTTTTGACATTGAGTATATGTGGATTTCATTCTTCTATGTTGAAGTGAGTAAGGAAAGACAGTGGAAATCTGTTTGACTTGTTACAAACTATATGAGGCTGTAACATCAGCTGTAAAAATAATGTGCAGAGTATGATGTCAGACTATTTTCATGTAGAAAGCTTTGCAGTAGTCATCGTCATGTTTTTGGCTGGGATAGAGTTAATTTTCTTCAGAGTGACTGATACGGTTTTGGATTTAGGAGGAAAATAGATTTGATAACACACTGATGTTTTAGCTGTTGCTGAGCATGCCTGTGCTGTCAGGGATTTTTCAGCTTCTCATGCTGCCCTGCTAATGAAGAGGCTGGGGGTGCACAAGGTGCTGGGAGGGGACAGCTGCCCCATTCCAAAATAACCTAATTAAACTAGATCATCAGAGCACACGGACATTCTCACTCTGTCAAGATACATCAGCTCAATTGAAAATCTACTGAATCTTTGGCTGCTGCTGCTGGCCAGTGCTGGAATCAGAGACGAAATTACAGCCTGGATGCATTTTTACCCTAATATAGGGCTGATAGGCTCATGTCAAAAAGTGAAGGGTAAGCACGTGACGAGAGGAAGGAATTGAAGTAGATAACCTTGGGAGACAGGGGATTCTTTCCCTACAGACCTCCAGTGGCACGCATCATTCAGAGATGATTTAGGTATAGTTCAGCCTGCCCAGAGAGGAATGGGCTGACCTTTGCTAGTTCCTTAGGGCCCTGCAAAGAGCAAACAAACACAGTCACATCTCCACCGAAATGTCTGTTTGTTTTGTTTTGTTTTGTTTTCCAGGGACTTTCAGATATGAGTCATCTAACTGTGCCATTAGGCTGTCTGCATGGGTTATCTCCAAACTTTACAGCCCATACTTCTTTCAAGTGCAGATGGCCACATACTGCACTGAAGAAACAGTTTCCAATGAGCAGGAATCTCTATGGGGAAACAGTTACTTAGACTAAAACAGAAGCTACCGTCATTCCAGAACTACTTAGCACAAACGTAGCACTTCCGAAATCACTATCAGTTAATCTTCATGGTATGTCCGAAAATGCAATCCTTTGCCTTGCTGAATTCAGCGAGACCTTTATTTCTGACTTTACTGGAGTCTGAGCTTCATCCAATTCTGTATCTCTGCTTAGTAGATCATTTAGTAGTCATGGATAATGGATTCTGTACTGGAAATAGATAGACATTTCCAAACTTTCTGGGTTGTTTAGGACTCTTACACTGTTTTGTTCATTTGCCTATAAAGAGATCTTTTCATTATAACTTATGAGCATCTTCTTTTCTGATGTACTGGAAACCCACAGGTGACATATAAGGTATTTATATTCAGGGATCAAGTGCCTAGATTCTTTCTCACTTGACCCCTTTGATATAACGGAAGATATTATTAAAGGAGAAATAAAAGTGCCTGTTCAAGTTGAGATAAAATGACTGTGTATCCGAAAACAGGAAATAATCATAATTCTACTAACATGGAAAGGAAGGAGACATGAAAGAGCCAGGTATGTGCAGAATGACAAATGTTTTCTTTGATTCCACCTCGACTGATTGTTAACTTTAGCAGGCCCTTTCACTCAGATGGATCTTCTCTAGCACAAATGGGAAGGATCTCTTACAGAATTATGCAGGTGTTTGTTGTTTTCTTGCATTCTGCTTGTGAATTCAAAGAAAGGGAGGAAGGGAGGGAGGGAGGAAGGAAGGAAGAAGATAAAATTTATTTTTGAGATAACCAGTTTCTGAGCTTTTGACTTCTTTTCATCTGCTGATGTCCAAAAGTATCATTACAAAGGTACTCTTATTTTTTTTGTTATAAAGACAGCTGCAACAACGTATTACTTTTTCCTGGATTTCAAATTCAAAAGAAGTTACAACAGGCAATGGAATTCTAATAGTGAAAGAAAGACTGACATTTGCCTTTCCGTCCCTATCCCTGACAATGTGTACTTTCTATATTTGCCTGTGTGCTTATTTAATGGTCCCTGAGTCTTTCATGTAATACTGTGGTTCAGATTTCCAGATTCAGGAAGCTTCTTTCTTCTAGTACTTCTGCAAATTAATTTTCTTCTGTCTAAAACAGAGCATTACAGAGCTGGCAAATTCTCTAGCCCCTGTGTATGCTAATCATTATCTTTATAGAAGGAAATTGTAGCTTGGTTAAGAAGAGATACAAGAGACCTGTATTGTATGGATGATTCTGCAACAGACTTACTCTGTTGTTGGGCAGTACTGTTAATATTGTGTCTCTCTAAATCGGCACATGTGGTCTTTTCCTGCCTATTTTGTGGATGCTTAGTTAATATTTGGAAATAATTTTAAAGTTACTGAGAAAATGAACTGTCAAAAAGGAGTATATATGTCATCATGAGAACAGTGGATCATGTGGTAATGGGAGTGATTCCATGTGCAAAGTGCCATTGATCCCTAAGGACCGTGGTATCATGGCCAGAGAAACTACCCAGGAAAGGGTATTTCTGATGAAATGGTTGAAGTCATCATTCCCATATGCTGTGTGTCTTTGGCATTCTGAATACTATTTAACCAACCTCTTAGACATAGTTCACGAGCCAGATGAATCAACAGAAATTATTTCCAAAGCTGGAAATGCAGATTTCAGAAGGGAAACGGGGAATTTTGTGCTCTGCTCAATACAGTATGACTGCTTGATTAATATCTGCATTTTCTCCCAGAATATTTAAAGTAATAAGATATCAGTTTAAGGCAGTGAATTTTAGAAAGACAATACTGCCTTCAATAGATAATATTGGATTATCCTGGATCCTTCTTTTCTGTGCCAAATCCCTAAGGTCAGGGTATTTGATCATGGTCAAGAAGTGTTTTCTCAAACTCTGGTAACATCAGTCATTGTGATGCTTTGGATTTCTATTGCTATTATCCCACTGATATTCTTTTGTGTGAGTTACAGCCACGTAAAACTGGGGTGTAAAGCAGAAGGGAATTCAATTATTTGGAAGAAGGCTTAGTTATTTTACCTGGCCTTAAGTGAAACTACTTGGTAATTTAAGTCTTTTTTTTTCTTTTTTCTGAAAAGATAGTGATACTAGAACAATGCTTTGGAATTTTAGTGCAACTATGCTGCCAGTTTAGCAAGGATAAACAGGGAAATGGGCAACACTAGCATCTCCTTGATAAACAGAATACTTTGGTTTGTTTCGTTTGCAAGCGTCTCTTAGTTCAGTAGTTATATCAGTGACATCTGAGATGACTGAAAGTGTTTTGCTGAAAAGGCCATTAAATTTCCTTGTATTGTTTAATAGTCAATAGAGGAATACTCTGAACAGCTCTCTTAAGTAGAGTGCTCAGCAGGGTTAAGAATGTAACTTGTGCATGTTTAAATCTTTCTCAGATCAAGGTTCTTTCCTTCTCCTTGAATAAATCTATTCAATTAGTTGATGAAATTTTGATTTCTTTCTTCATCACTTTGCTTTTAATAACAGTTTAATGTATGAGCATTCATACAGTAACTAGCATTCTAACTGCCCCCATCAAAATAAGTTAGCTGCTGTCTGAGTATGAGTTTACCCTGAGAATACAAGAGGAGAAATTGCAGGATCATGCATGTAATTTTTTAAAAACATTAAAATAACAGTTTTTGTCTCTTGGCTTTTGCTTCTTATGCTTTTACAGTACACTGACGCTAACCAAGCTGAGTTACGTATTTCTCTTTTAAATACCTGTTTCTTACATATATTTCTGAAAAGGAATGGCTTTTGGAAGATCTCCCAGAACAACAGATTTCATCTTTGCCAGATTTGCACAGAAAGTAATTTTACATTTGTAGTTACTTGTAGTGAATGTTGCTACATATGGCTGATGGATGGCCACTAAAGCTATTCCTTAGGGCTAATTCTGCTCAATATTGTTATCAATTATCTGGATGCAGGAGTGGAATGGAGCTACTTTTTTTTTTTTTTTTTTTTTTTAAACTTTTAAGTAGCACTGAAGAGATCAGAAAGTTGAACTCCGTGAAATTTGAAGGTTTCTTTCAACTGAACCATTCTATTATATTTGAGTTTCTTCCGTTGCAGATGTTCTTCTGCCACCCAAGGCAGACTCAAGCAATGTTGGTACAGAGTCCCTAATTGTTGTTATAATGAACAAAAGCTAAAAATGAATATGGAGCTGATTCTTTCCTTGAGTCCACCTGCCTCCAAAGTTAGGTCCGTGAGATCCGCCTAAGAGGGAGACTTTAAGGGTATTTTACAAAATGTGGAGAACCCCATGTATGGCCTGAAGTCATGAGGATGTGCTGATCTTTGCAGTTATATACTGGGTCTCCAGTCACAGAGAGAGAGAGACCCTTTTCCCCTTTTGTCGAGACCTGGATGAATGTTTGTTCTGAAAAACAGATTCTGGTTGAAGGATCCCAGCACAGGAAGAAAGCAAGAGGTTTTTCAGTCCAGCTTCTCAGTAATTTAATCTACTCTACTTCTCTCATATTGTGTTGAATGAGGCTCTTTTGACACCTAAATTTCTCCTATATTTCATTTTCTCAGAACTTAGAATAGCTCAGCTGGAAAGTGTTACTTTCTGTACAAAAATTTTGGGGGTTTTGTAGGTGAATTTGTCCTGGCCATAGAGATCAAGTGATGATGGTAAGTTACTCATCATCAATGTTCTGTTTTAATATGGGAGAAGATGCGGTTTTCCAAACACTGAAAGCTTCACCATTCTTTATGGAAGTACAGATGTTAGTATTTACTGAGAAATAATGGAAGTAGAGGCAATATGAAAGTCTGGGTGAAAGGGGAGGGAGGGAAGGAGCTGAGCTCAATGGATGAGCTCATGCTTTCATCTGACACCAATTTCAGCAGAGCTGAGATTTCACCCCTCAGAGATGCAAGGTCATGTTGTTCATGCCACAGCCTATCGGCAGAATCAGCTCAATCTAAATTGGCTTCAGGGAAGGGCTCTTATTAAAAGCTTGCAGAGTGATTGTCAACTTTACAAAGGAGTTTTCATCTATCTATAGATATGTAAGTCAATGATTGCCCACAGCTAAAATTGATTTAATTCAAAACTGTGTGGAGGCAGTTTACACAAACCAGATTGGAGAGAAACAACACACATACTCCTAAACCATCTGAGCAGAGTGGCAAGAACAAGCTACTGTAATTTAGTGTCAATCTAGTATGTTAAGGAGACAAAGCAAAAATAAAAGTGCCCTTTCTCACAATAATAGCACAGGTTACAGATACATGAGAGCAATGTAGTGAGAAGTTTACACTTGAGCTTTCTGTTGCCATTTATTTTCTTCCTTCTGTTTTCAGCCCATCTCTCCCCTGAAAAGCACCAAAAAAAAAAAAAAAAAAAAAAAAAAGTACTTGAAAACAAGTGGAAAATAAGTCATTTCTATTGGAGATGAATCTGAAGAAATTTACGAACAGCTTGTAAATACTGTCTTGAAAACAAGGACCACAGACTTAAACTTTTCCTTTTTTACTTACTGAGAAAAATTGGTATTAAAACTGCATGGTCACCCACTTAGATCTAATTAAATGACTTGAGTAGTAGAAAGGAACAAGAAAATATTAAATCAATACTATATTGGTATTTAATAATCTGAAGATGTTGATACAATTACACTGATGTCAGAGAGGATACGAGAATAACAGCTAGGCTTATTTACACTTAAGAGTGTGAGTCACCTATATGTAACAAGGAGTAAGGAAGACAGTTCACCTTATAGGCATTGTTTAGAGCATGTTTCTCACCTCCCTTGTGGGAGCTAGTACGAGTCATTTGAAAAGGTATTATGCTTCATTAACTAATCCTCTGTCCTGACCAGGAATTAAATTCCCCTTACTTTTCACTCCTCCTCTCCTTTTTGGTAAAGACTGCAAGGAAACTTCTCTGCATGCTTCTGAACATAAGCAGGTTTGGACAAGATATGAGAAGAAGACAGTAGTACTGGATGAATCCTTGGCCTGTACTGCAGCCAAAATGTGAAAATTAGCATGTAATCCAGCTGGGGCTACTCAAGTCTTCTATTTTTAGAGCCTCTATTTATAACAATTTTATTAACAGTGCTGGGACATTTCAGTTAGGATGACTCCAGTACACCTTGTGCTCAGTGCTGTGCAAAATTATTCTAAGTAGTAACATTTTTTCCAATCAATTTATAAGACGACACCCTCCAGACCTATTTCACATTTTTCCCAAGTTTCCCTCTCTTCTTCCACATTTATGCACTCATTTTTCTTATGTGCCTGTCTAATCTCTTTTTATTTTTTTTTTTTTTTTTTTTCTTTTTTTCTCCCTCTTAAGCTGAATGTTCTTTGGGGTGAAAATAACTACTGCTCTCTTCACTACAGTTCCGAACAAAAGGGCCAAATCCAGAACACTAGAACACACATGTGATGTCCCTGGCCATGAGCTCCTCCTAGATGAATCCCCTCCCTGTGTTACAAATGACTGGTTCTTCCATTTTGCCTTTTCTCTCCGATTAGCAGCAAAGCATTTGCAATTGCCTCCTGCTGTGCTTTACTTTGTGTTTCCAACTCAAGTTGTGAAAGTCCTCTTTAAGGGCTATTTAACACAGTGTTCCTATGATAGATATTGACAGAAATTGAAAGGGAATTTGTAACAGTGATTTCTTTTTGTTTTGTCTGAATCATCATCATTACAAGTAATAGCTTGGAAAGTTGTTCAGCTTGCTTGTCTGTAATGAATAGCGTTCAATAGGCTCTGTATCTTGAGAGGCTTTGTTGCCAAATACAAGTTTGTCAGAAATATTGGAGCACTCCGGAGATCAAAGAATAGCAAAATGTTAATAGATGGTTGTCTCTGTTTGTGCAAAACATAATTTGTTTCCATTGTTTCAAAGGGCAGAGGCAAGCCTACACAAAGTCTGTCGGCAGAAGCTTTTCAGCTGGCATTGTATCCCCAGGCTGGCAGGTGCAGACTAGATTTGCAGCAAGGCTTCTCACTGCAGCAAAGTGATAACAACCATTCTGTGTTAAATTTTAGCCACAGAGGAGGAAATCTTAGGTCTCCTTAGGGTTAGAAGGAAAATAAGAGAACCTGAGTCTTTAATAGAAGTTAAACTAAGGAAGACAATTGGCCCTGCCTTAGATCTGTAGTGCAGATCTTAGTGTTTGATTCCCAAACAGCCCACACTAATTTCTGGCTAGATGCTTTTACTCTCCCAAGAATATTAGATCTCATTTTGCCTAGTATGAATCTGTTAGCGTAATGTGCTCCTCTTACAAAGAAGCAGGTGAGAAATTTGTACAAGGAAGGATCAGAGTATTATATCTCAATTCTTTGACTGAAAAACCAAGAAAGCTCTTCATCCTTCCCTACTCAGAGCCCCAGGCTACAGTAACTCTAGTGTTTGCTACTTTATGGTTTTCTGAAGTCCAGGAAGAAGTCCGACATCTTTTTAAAATAGCCAAGATGCAGCCAGCTCCCATCCCAGATTTGTCAGACCTGCCACACAGGGAGACCAGGCACACGGCTGGGCTGTGAATACTTTGCTTTTGTGAAACTGTAGGTTGCACAACTTTGTGACTTTTTAAGACAAGCCCAGTAGATATCCTGCGCTGGGTTTTATACTCTACTCTCATCCCTCTGCTGTGGTAGGAGAACTTTGTTTGCTGTCACACTGGGTAGGGGGAAAACACCTTACCCTGTGTGAGCATTACACTTTGCAGCTGGCAAGAGTAGCTGTTCAGTGTCTTCAAACAAAAGTAGAGGAGCCTGTCAATGTGGCTGTTTCTAAACAAAAAGATGAAAGTAGAAGCTGGTGGAAATTAAATATTTTGCAATCTCAAAGCAAGAAGTCAAGAATACACAGGCTTTATTTTTGTGGCTGTGCAGTAGCCTCTAGAACCTGAGGAAAAATACATTCAGAAGCCAGATGAAAAGGATACACTAATTATTTAAGAGCATAGCTTCATCTAGTAGACTGTAACCTCCAAGCAGAGCAATTATCCTTCTTTTCCATCTGCTGCCCTACATGGACACAAATTGGGTCAGGGAAGAGAACAGGAATGGAGTGAAGGGGGGGCCACTTGTTTACATGCCAGATCCGTATATGTCATTATTTTATTTTCTTCTGTCCATCCCATTATTATACCCTTGGAGAGGAGCACTTTTATTAGCACTAATTAGACCTGAATGTCCTGCAAGTCTTCAGGAAGGGAGAGAACAAAGATGCAGAGGTGGATGCGGCAAATAGAGGGGGAAGTCTGTTCCAAGTGAAATAACAAACTCAGACCAGATCTTCTTGGTTCTGAAAAGGGATGCTAAAAACTTACAGATCTCATTATCAAATCAGGGGAGTGAGCACAGCTGCTCCTGTCAGCACAAAAGCCATCAAGTTCAAATAGGCGCTGTGTGTGTGCAAGGCATGACAATTTTCTCTGACACTCATCAAGGCCAGTCCTTGCCAGTACCTGCTTTTGTTCCAGCTGCAGAGCTACAGCTCCACAAATAGATCCCTCTTGGGATTTGGGAAGCAACCAAGGCCCAGCATGATTATGAGTCAGGGGACCTACCAGGCTTCTGTGGCCACCTCAGTACAAGCAGAGCGGAAAACTTAGACATGTCTTTTCCTATTCCTGTGCCTCAGTTTCCGAGTCTGAAAATAGGTGGAATAACATCAATCTCCCTCATAGTCTGAGTTACGTAAGGTGCTCAATATTATTATACTTCATAGCTGTTGCAGCAGGACAGCACAAAAACATCAATAATCTTGCCACACAGCCATCACACACTTAACCTTTGCTTTAAAAATCTGGCTTTCCTGAATCTGCACAGTGAAGAACAATTGAAATTGTTCTGATTAAACCCTCCAGAAATCAAAGCCCCTAATACAAAAAGGGAGCAAAGAGAATAATACTGGGTTTTCTTCAACAACCTCATTGAGATAAAATATTTTATGCATGCAAAAGAATGCCCTTTTTTTAGATTTGTCCAAAATGCAGATAGTTGGAAAAGCAGTTGCTTATTACTATTTCTCATATATGCTTTCAAGAGTGAATTACATTAACTCTGTTTCTCTTAGCTGGTAATTAATACTCTTTTCTTTTGTGCTGCTTTTATTTAGTGTGTAACTCATGAGTAGAAGTTAATAAATCTCTGTCCATCTACTATTCTGGAATGACTTCTTCTTAATAATTGTCTGTGCTTTAAGATTTCTTTTCTCCATCTCTTAAATGTCAATACTGGATTCTGTGATGAAATATATAGTGTAAAATATTTTCTTCTAGCTGTCTGGAACAACGCTATTTTATATGCTTTGATTAAGCTGTTTTTCTAAATGGACTTTTTTGGTCTATCCATATTCTTGTTTCTTATGATACTACTTTTTAAAACTACTAATAATGGTATCCATTGTGTTCCGCAAATGAGAAATGAACAGATGCTATTTCAAATTGCTGTATAGTAGGAATAAAAAAATAAGGGCAAAATAAGCCTCTTAGGAAGTGCTGTGCTTTGGTCTTTCTACCTTATATAGTAGTATCATCGAGTGGAAAAAGCTGGATAGCGGGATGGGTTGGTGCTTAATGAGGTAGATAAACAGTTCTGCCCTCGCTAATGTATTATTTTTATCTGAGGCCTTCTTATAATACATATAACACAGACTTGTCATCCAGCAATAGTTTCTGTTGGACTGTACCCTAGTATCTCAAAGAATAATTATTCTCTCCCATCACCCCACCTACCTGCCTGAACTGGACATGCTGGTGAGAGTTTGATCACATTGTTTCAGGATCATGTCCAGTCCTGTCTCTGAAGTTAATTCTAATGGGAATGCCCTCCATTTTTATTATCATTAATGAGAACTAAGAGAGAAGGCTTTGTGTCTACTTAATGAGAATGCCACAGAGAGCAGATCTGGAGAAGCAGTGGATTTGAAAGGTTGACCTTTGTAATGAACCAGAATGTTATCAAATGATATCAGCCATGATATCAAATTGGGTATATAACAGGTCTTTGACTTATATGAGGTCAAATAGCAGTGTGACAGTGAATTTTACATGCCTAAAGATAACACAATCATTTGTCTCTTACAGAAAAAAATTACTAACATTGTGCTTTTTTATACATGTTATTGGTCAATCCGAGTATGTAGTGATAGGTAGGTCTAGGCAAATACAGGACAATGAAAACTGGAACAAGTAAAAGTTTTAGCTTCAGAGCAGGCATTGTGCTTTCACTAGTGTAGTGGAAATGCTGAGTCATGGCCTGAACAAGTGATTGAGCACCTGGTGGGAAGGCAAGGGCCGACCCAGGGAAGCTCAGGTGCATGCAGTGCAGCTGAGTGATGAGAACGGGTGGGTCCAGGATTCACCCCCTCCCAGACCTCATTTAAGGGTTGGCAGTGGAGGTGAGGGTAGTTTTCTAGAGGTTCCTGCTTACCTGAGACCTTCCAAAGGTAAACAGTTTTCCTTCTTTTGTTTCTGTGTCTGTAGCTGCTGCTTTTGGACTTGTTCTCATTTGCTGCAGCCTGAGAGTGTGCCACCCCACTACTATTGCTGTATTTTTCATCACATTAGAGCATTACAACTAGGGGTAGCATGGATTTGGAACTGACGTGTCTTTGTTGGTAGTGTACCAAAGTAAGCCACATCAAAAATCATCTTATAGAACTATCCAAATCTACGTGCTGAAATCTATATGTTATAGGCACTGTACTGGATTGTGTTTATGAGTAGGTATGCATGTTGAAACCCTGACTTACATGCCAAGAATGCTAAGCGCATGAGGTAAACCTTCCTGGTAAGCATCAGATGTGTACCAGGTATATTGGAAATCTGGAGCTGTGACACTTTAAGTGAAGTAGTGTCCCTTTCAAAAAGTTGCAGGATGGTGAAATGATTAGCTAATGACTAAATGCTCCACCTTTCTGGTCCTTTTTTGCCATTTTTCTGGGTTGCTCCCAGGTGTGGTCTCGCCCATGTAAAATGGTAAATCGCCATCCAGACAAATAATGGTGCAGCAGCATTCCTCTGTTGTTAATGTGTTGTAGGTCAGCGCACGATAGGTGCGGAGAACCTATAATCCCTGTGCTTCTTTGGTCCTTATTTTTGGTTTCATAATTCACACGAAGCACAAGGAGATCACTGAAATCATTCTCTCTGATTCAGTCAATCCTGAAAATGCTGGAATGCTCTGGCATTGGCTGAGGTAAGCAGCATTACGTATCCCTTTTTGAGCACTTCAGCTTCCTTTCCAGTTCATTTAATGAAGTGGAGGTAGCTGAACTGATCAGCTGGTCTCCCAGGGAGGCTGGATCTTGGAGTAGAAAGTATTGTATAAATCTCCTTCACTGAAACAGTCCTCAACTGCTAATGAAGTGGGGGGGGGGGGGGGGG
>PPHD01009654.1:0-20422 GCA_002909625.1 Bambusicola thoracicus | reverse complement strand
GATGCTGTATGCTTGGCCAAAATTACACAACAAACCACAGCCATCGAAATTGACTTACCCCATATTCCCATAAACACTGCAAACACCAGTGTTCCAAAGCTATCAAATATACAGAGTTTCTGGAAAAAATGAACAAAAAAAAGGCCTTAAAACACAATCAAACAGTACTTTCTTTTTCACAGAACCGAAGCTGCTCACTGGATAGGTTGATTTTTAGCTTTTGTGTAGTTTAATAAACAATCTTTATTGTTAGAGTTTTCTCAACCTTCTGTCAATGTACAACACCCTCCAGTAAACTAAGGAAATTAATTGCAGAGTTTGGCATTAAAGGTATAAATGAAATATGCAGCAAGAGGATAATAGAGTGGTGTGCTGTTAAACTTCCTTCCATCTGTTGCACAGGAAGAGGAAAAGCAGTGCTTCTGGCCTGGGAACTGCTATGTATTTTTAATACAGTCACAAAAAGGCAATGAACATCTCTGCTTCTCGTAAGTGAGATGACAACAAATCAAGGTAGTTAGTAACATGCATTCTGATGAGCTACCTCCATCATATTTGCCTTTTCTTTCCATAATATCCTTTTCCCCGTCTTCTTTCTTCTGCTTTATATGTTAAGTGCACTCAAGCAAGAATATTCATTAAAGCAGGGCAAAACACTTTTAATGAATAGCTAAAAAACTGTGACTTTGGACTGACTGAATCTACGGAAAGGAATGTCAAAAGGCTAACACTAGCCTAGAGGCAAAAGTTAACGGAGAAAGAAAGATAAATTCTTCTGGACACTGAGTGCAAGAGTGTGGCCTTGCCATGCCATGGTTAACGGGACACAAACAAGTCGCAGCACCTGTGGCTAATATTGGCCTCCCCATGTACCCATCACTTCTTGACAGCTCATGTCAAATTCAAGGCACAGGTTCAGCTAATTTCTTTGGGGAGACAGGGGAGAGTATTCAGAAACGTCAAAACATGCTCTAAACTTTTCCTAAGCAAAATTGACTCAGAGTTACTCAATCAAATCTTTAGCAATTGAATGTTTGTTTTATTTTGCTTTGTTTACCAAAAAGGAAAGGAATATCTCAAAGTGAAACCATAATGTTCCATTTTCAATCAAAAAATCTGTTAGTCACTGGGGACTATGTCAAATTAAAAAAGTCTTATTTTTTTTCATTTTAGATCAAAATGGAACATTTTTTAATTGTTAACTTTTCATAGTTCAGTTGCTGTATCAAAAGGCACGACTATTTGCACAGCTCTAGTAATTATGCAGGACATTAGTGGAGAACAACATTGTTTTATATGCAGTACTAGGGAAAGTGCAACTAAAGGTTAATAGCATGTCTATAAGCTGTAAATGTAGTTACCTTGGACGATTCACAAGTGATGGTGAGGTTCCAGTAGGTACATACTTTATCACACTGAGGGCACATTATGATATTACCTCCTATGTTGGGATCACATACTTCTTGGCTAAAAACAAAACTAGTCAGTCACTCACCAACACTAAATTCTTTAGTCCTTCTGTGCACAAAGACAGTGCAATCATGTCAGGGATATAAGAAATAATTCACCAGTGGCCTGCTCTTGAGAATCTTCCCCCCTCCCTCAAAACATGCCCATTGCCATTTTTTAGCCCTCATCTCTAAATTGGATGACCTGGAGAGAAAATACTTTTCTCATCCCTTATGTGTAGCAGCATTTCTCAAAACTAGTCAGAGTAAAAAATAAAATCTCTTTGAAGAGCTCATGTCCTTCAGTAGAAAATACACACTTGCACACTCAGGAGGGCTATCATGGCAAGGCTAAGGGGAGAAGGAGTAGAAATGCTGCCTGCAAGAGCAAGGAACAGCTGCAGAACCAAAAAGGGCTAACTAGTCCCCGTGTTCTTCTAAAGAGGCTCATATTGGAGACTGGTCTTCTGATGGGTGGCAAGAGTCTGGCTTCTTTAGTCTGACATGGCGGAGGCTTATTATAATTTAACTAAATGATAATGTGGCGAAATGAGTATAAAGTGGCCACTGGAGTGGAGCTCTGGAAGAGCCTTTCAGCATGATTTATAAGGATAAACTCCCTCCCTGACTGGGGCTGTACAGTGTGATGTCTTGTAGGTGATTTGGCACCTAGGTGTTCTTTTCTTGGTCCTTGCGTCAAGGTCCAATCTCACCATGTTCTGATGAGACAATATGTGTCATCTCTATGCTTCTCTTCCCAGTGTATCCCGGGCAGCTGAAGCCCCATGTCCTCTTGCTCTTCCTGCTTTCTTCTCTCAAAACAGAAGAAAGCAAGTTCAGGGGTTTTATCAGGGCCTCTGGATACATCCTTTAAAGACTACCACTCTGAAGATGAAGTTACAGAAATTTATACTGTCTTCTGATTATTGTTCTTATTTCTACACTACGTGTGGTGACTTAGTGCAATGTATGAAGAAAATGCTGTGGTAACAGACTCACATGTCTAGTGCTCTAATGGCACAGGGACATCTATTACTTATCTATCTCATATTTTATACTGTTTCTTTCAAATCCATAACTCATGCTCTTTCATTTCGCCTCCTATAATACTGTGTCTTGCACACCATGTTCAGTAGAGGACTGATAAAAAATGCATGTGATATTAAAATAGAACCGATCAGGTACCTCCATGTGCAGTTATTCCTCATGAAGAATCCATACAGAAAGCAGCCAACTCCTACAACTGCAGCCACGATCAGCATATTAGTATAAAAGCCCAGCCACGCAAAATAGATTCCAATTTTCTCTCCATAATATTTCCTGTGGAGAAGAAAGTATTTTTTTTATTTGATGAAATGCAAGTAAATTCAAAGTTCTGTTTCAAAAATGACAGCTTTCATTGTCAGATTCCTCTAGTTTGAACATTGGGATTGCAGAAGCATTATGGTTAGGTATTTCTGTATATTTCTGTCACCACTTTTCTGCTCGCATATGAGGACTGGAAGGGAAAAAAAAATGAAAAAAGACAGATTATACCTAGCAAAGAAAAATTTTAAGTGGATATTTTTCATTAATTGATTCATCGTGAAAGCAAGCCCAGAGTGTGCTCCCATGCATGAGCTGATAGAGGTATATGCACCTGTCTGTGTCTTGACATCTCAAAACCCAGACATATTACATAAATTCCTAGTTACATAAATTCCTAGTTACCTCAGCATTAGTCCAGCCATAGCCACACTACGGAATCATTGAATAAATGTCCTGAGTTGGAAAGGACCCATAAGGATCCTCGAGTTCAACTCCCAGCTCCTGACAGGACCCCAAATCCAAACCCCATGTCTGAGAGCATTGTCCAAGTGCTTCTTGAACTCTGGCAGCTTAGGGCCATGACCACTGTGCCAGGGACTCTGTTCCAGTGCCTGATCACCCTTCTGAGGAAGAATCTTCTCCTATACCCAGCCTGGCCCTCCCCTGACACAGCTCCATGCTGCTCTTTCACATCCACCAACCTGACGAAATCCAGGGGTTGCAGTTTCAAAATGTTTTTAGGGTGAGCCCATTCTCTGTAGAGAAGATAACGTTCACTTGGGCAGTCAGGATCAGTTGACAGATGCCCAAAACTAGACTGCAAAACAGAAAGTGTGGGAAGAAGATAATTAATGTAACCAGTAATGTAACCAGCATGGGTCAACTCTCATCTCCACAGATCTTGCAGCATGAATCCAGACACTGGAATAGCCTTTTTGCCACTGCAGTTCAGGAAAACACCTGAGAAGTAGCACTGAGATTGCATCAGGATTCATGCTGGAAGGTTGTCAGAAAGACTCTGAATACTAAAGGAAGCACTTTACACATGTGAGCTGAAAGAAACAGACCCTCCCCATGAACTTTAATTCTCAGCCCATGTCAGTGTCTTGGCACTTAGTAAAACAAAACAGAAAAGGATCCATTCTCATTTGAGAACAGGACTGCTTTAACGTGGATTTTAAGTAGCTTTCACATGGTAACACGTGAAACATCTTCTAAACATGGTAACATGTAACATCTTCTAAAGCAATATTGTCCTGGAATGAAGATTGGAAAGTTCAAGGGATGAATCCAGGGAGTCTAGTCTCTTTTTTTGTATTTATATTTAAAAGACAGTTGACTTGGAGGTAATCCTTATGTTTTTTACCAAGTTATTTGAAAACCTATTTCAGTAAAGCCTGTTTTATTTGATGGAATTTTTCATTCTGTATCCATAATACGACAAGAAAAATCACTTTTGTATAAATCAATAGGCTACTTTTGATTTTCAGAGTAGCTCTGATATGTCATTTTGATTGTATAAAAAGACTGTCATTAATTATTAGGCATGCTGAAACCAAATTCCCCACGCCATGACAGAAATAGTCTGCGAGGCAGGTTTTAAATCTTTAAAAGACAACCTTAAAAATAGATATTCACGAATGATATTAATTCTATCCTGCAAAGCTTTGCGTTACTTCCAAGAAACGTGATTTGTCTTGATTCTGTCTTAAAATTTTTCTTTAAATCCTTGGGGACCTCCTGAATACTTTCAGCAGAGTCCAAACACCTCACGTAGTTACCATTCCTGACCTCCCATTTTCTCAATTTCTTCTCAGCAGAACACACCTCAGACATAGAAGAGTGGTTCTGATGGGGGAGGAGGTGTGTGGGTGTAGATACAATCATTTCTTTGTCTTTGTTCACAAGATGAGACTTGTGTTCTACATCTCGATTAAAATGTTGACATTTGGTATGGATTTTTATACTGAAAAATGAAGTATTACAAAAACGTGAAATCTTATTTAGGAATGATGATAGAGTGCATCATGGGAACCATCTCTCTTGTGCTCCCAGGTTCCTCTGTTAGCCAGGGACTTTACTGACCTACATCTCCCAGAGAATACAAGGTTAACATATCCTAAATAAAATATATCATGTTTCAGTCATGGAGCTACATTTTTAATGAACAGTGTTTTGGAGATAATCCTGTTAAGCCGGACTATGTCATACTCTACCATGTGAGAAAAACACCAGTGAGTAGGGCTGGTATCTTTTGTTATCAAAAACACACTCTTGATCTGCAGACTTCTATTTCTAAATACACGGTTACTGCACGTTCTGGACTTACATCATGAAGGGGAAATGCTGCTTTGTAGATTCCAGTGTCCAGTAACTTGTTAATGCCAAACTTCTTTACATTCTGTTTGGTCGCATATTTCACACGGGACAGGATAAAATGAACCTAAAATTTACAAAACATTTTGTGTTTCTTGCAACCTGAAAGTAATCATAAGTGGCTGTACCTGTTTCAACATACAGGCGAGTTATGAAAAGGTAAGCAGTGCAGACAAATTTAATTGTACAAGGCATAGGAGCCGCTCCTCCCCCACCTCCCCCCCCTTCAAATTCTGGTGAAACAGAAATGGGACAGATGTATGCACTGTTGTCCTTTGAGAGTCCCCAGTTTCTTTCATACTGGGGTATGAAACACAGAACTGTTGCATCCCAAATATTTAACAGTTTTTTCAAGATGCTTTCACAAGGGCAATTGCACTGATTTGATTAAAATGTTTTTTGCCTTTTAAGACTAAAGGCTAGAAATACTCCATGGACTTACAATTCGGCTTCTTGTTGCTGGATTGAAAAACGTGTCTTTGTCTTGAATATAAAAGTTGGACAAATGTTCCCTTTTAAAAGGAGCAGTGAAAAACTCTTGCTCGGGTCTGATGATATTTTCATCCACCCTGAAGAGTCTAGTAAACCAGTTGAAAGCTGACTCCCGAGTTTTCAGATCATTGGGCTGCAGAGGCAATTTGATGTGCATGACCTCAGCATAGGTGCATAGCACTTCCCAAGGTGCATGCACTTTCACAAAAACAGTTTTTTCATCCAAAACCTAGAACCCAAGAAGAGGACAAAAATGTAACAGTCAGTTCATATATCCAGTTCCTTATTCACGTAGGGGCAGCTTCTGCTCTCAGGCACAGCACACAAAGGAAAGAGCACTCACCGATCGTGTTGCTTCCAGTTGCAGGCCGTTGTTTATCAGGTTTGATTCATATACTTGTCTCTTCCTCTGTTAAAAGGCATTGAAATTGTAAAGCATCTGTTCCAAAAGTGTATGCATAAAATAACAGAATTTCCTCCCCAAATGAAGTCTTGTTGGGTCATTATCTCCATTACCCACTTGGCAGCTACTGTGGTGGTAGGTGCAACTTTCCCTACTACGCTAGATCAGGGTTTTTTTTTGTCTGATGAGCAATACTGCACTCCAGTGCAATTGTGGAAAATTCGCTCTCTTAGTCTATAGTACATTATAGAAGTAAAAACCTGCCCCAAATTTTGACAGTTAACAAATACCACTGAAACTTGTGACCTCCTCTACCTTTATGCACTAAGTGAACTACTGAGGGCAGCCTCCCTTCCCCCATTAATCTGCCTTTTAAACAATTTTTTGTCCTCTCAAGGATGTTCCATGAAAATCAATAACCATTTTCCTTCTCATTATATCTCTTCCAATTCTTCTTTCACAGTAATCATATGTGCTCACAGAGTAGTTCAAACTATAGGATCCCTCTACATTGTAGTCCATAGATAAGCAGCGCTAAAGGAAGAAACTGATAGCTGTAGCACTTGTGGAATCAGTGGTGCTTTCTTATGAGCATCTGACGTCCCCAGAAGGATATGACAAGTTTCCCTCAGTAAAGTTGAAATAAGTAGATCTTTTTAATTTCAGCTCATAGAACCAGCACTTGGCTGGCAGTTACAAACAGTCTGAAACGGCTGATATTTCAAATCTGAAATGAATTTGATTAGTCAACTCCCCTCCCTCAAAAAACCCAAAACAGCATCTCTCCCACCAGAATAAAACATATAGAACTGCATAAGTGATTTTGAAAAAAAAAAATGAAAATTCATGTATAGCATTCCACATTGAAGACTATCTACATCAACCAATAGTTCCCTAGTGAGCTTCTTGTCTACAAAGTTAGGGGTGGCTAGCTCTCCTTGGCCTACACACTGCATATCAAAGTATCAGTGTGGGTAAGATGGCGGGTAAGCTGTGAGAGGTGGGAGGCCTCTGTGAGCACTTCAGCAGAAGGTGATAGCATTTACAAATTGGGACTTATTGCTTTATTTCTGAATTGGGCAATGCCAGGTATGCAGTGCAGTCCCCAAATTAACTTCTATGTTCTACTCTTTTGCTCCGTAGATGTCTTCTTGCCACTGGACAATTTTTTTGGTTGCTTATATGCTCTGTGCTTAAGGGGTTCTATGCTCCTAGTACAGCAACTTTGATTTTCCTTAAGATTGAATGGTCCAATGGCTTCTATAGCCTGGTTCTCTACAACCATAATAGTGGCCTTCAGATCTGTGCTTAAATTCAGTCTTGTTGCAAAGGACCACAGTCAATAAATAATCCATTAGACAGTCTTTGAAACTTTGATAGGTATGTGGAAACTGGTCTTCAGGATCAGGATGAAGACCCATCTAATCCAGGGGGCAAAACTAAGACTCTTCAGCAAAAGGGCGGAAGTCTTCAGGAGTTCCACAGGAATGGGTCAGTTTTATCTCCATATAATTTTCATCCTACTGTTTAATGTTTAAAGAACGTTGAAAGCCTTTGAAGGAGAAAAAACATTTTTCCAAAACTTCAGCAATTCTTGAAATTAATGATTTATGTCTTGTTAGTTCTCAACTGCAGCATCTACCTGTAGCAATGGTCATAATGGACTAATACTACTAATACTACATTGTATAAAAGGTATTTCTTCCATGTTTTAGATTTTTTTTTCTGCATTTTTATTAATTTCTTCATGGATTAGGAACAGTGAGATCCAAATCTTTCAATCCATGCTTTTCACAGAAGTATTTCTCCATGTCCTGTTAATTCACTTCTTTATTAATGACATTGTAATGATCTTCATGCTTTTTTTCCTATGTGTGCAATATATACAGTACATATTTATAGTTTGTTATACATATGTAAATATATAAGAGAGTGTCAATGTAACTGTACCTTAACATATATGCTTCTCATGAAATCTTTTTACTTCTATTAAGAGCGCTCAATTAAATGTGAATGAGGCTTTTCCTCGTAGCAATCTTTCTTTACATTTGTCAACATTTCACGGGTAATAGTGTTCTCCATTCTTCTTCAGAGCTAAAGGTTCATGTCATCTTGGCTTCTGAGCAAACTACATAATGATTTCCTCTCAGTCCTTGTGCCTGATCACTGAAATATGCACCACACAGGAGTTATTTGTCATTCTATTATTAACTTGTCCACCATGCTGAAAATTATTAATTTAATTCTACCTCTTCGTATCCTCCTTATTCACATTGTTCTTTTTAAGGTGAATAATATCGAATCATGAAAACATTTCAACCCGAGTTCTGCTTCATTTTTGTTAATGAAGAAGGCATAGGGCCAGATACCTGTTTCATGTCTTCCAAAACAAAGACAGATGCTGAGTGATTTACATCTGTATAAATCTAATGTTTTTTTTTTTTTTTAATCTTAAAATTCAGATTGCTTTAATAATTGAATATGGTGAGGAGCTCCCCAAATTAATTTTGCCCTCAAAATCTTAAAGGAATGTTGACAATATTAAGATTTCTAATAATGCATTAATGCAAGCAGCGGGAAATAAAGCTCCTGGGAACTTCTGCTAATTAGCGGCTTTGCTATTTTATATAAATGATTGAATCATGTGTGTGATTATCTATGGAGAAACTAGACTTTTACCCAAAGGAGTCTAAGTGGTTTTGCACTGACTGGGGAATGCAGTGTAAAGATATAATGTCTTATTTGGCTGGATTGTGGAGACTATTCCAACTTTATTTTGGTATCTGGTATTTTGCTCAGCTACTTGCAAGATTAAGCTGTAGTAACAATATAACTTTGGTAGTGCTGCCAACATAAAACAGGCATAGATTTTGATGATTGAATGGCAAGACAACAGAGTGATACAATATGGGATATATAATCAGACATAATTTTAAGAAAGGGAAAGCATAGTGTAAATGCATATCGGCAATTATAGGCACGTAGAAGGGTTAGCTCTTGGGAGCTGCTTTCTCACTACAGCGCTTTCAATGTCTGACCGTTGTCTTGCCAAGCTGAGGAGACTAACAAGATTGAGAGTCTGGAAATAGGTAATAAACCACTAACTGGGTTTTCTCTGTTTTGTGAATTGTAGGGAGCGCTTGCTTTGACTGCAGTGATGGAACAATGTCATCTCAGATTTTCCTTGAATTTCTTCTGAGCAAAGTTTCCCATAACAGTAGCAGTGTTCAAAGGTCTTTTTCACCTTTGCTATCAAACTTCCTGGGTAGGCTGGCTGGGCACACCACAGGTGTATACAGCCTGCCATCCTTCACTGCGTCAAACTGCAGCATAAAACAGCACCAAGCTACTGCTCTCTGTGTAACCCCAAACACTGTTCTTTCACCATGGGTGTGACACACGCCAGACAACAGGGGGAAGTGCAATTGGCTTACTGAAAGTTATTCATGCTTTTTATTTCTGGCTATCTAATCCAAACAAATCTAGAGGTGGGAACTGCTCATTGTTTGTTTAAGAAGACAAACTTATCCAGCCTTGCCCACATTGTCTACATTCCTACTTAAGTCACTGACAGCTTTTCAGTTTATTTCTGCTAGGGGAAAGCAGATGGACTAGAATGACATTCCACACCAATTTATTTTGAGTTTGTCTGGAATTGACCTTTTAACTTTCACAGTGAGTTACTTCAGGATCCCAACAGATAAAAGTGGTATTTTGGAGCATTCTGAAAGAGATGTCGATATTTAATTTCTCTTCTGATGGCAACCTATCTTGACAAATAGAGTACATAAAATTGTGAGGTTTAAAAAACATGCTTTGGGCTGGAATCTCAGTTGCTTGCTAGGCAGAGTTTCTGGAATCTGCTCCTGATAGTTTGCTTTTGTTGTGCCTGCAAAAGTACTTGTAAAATAATTTAAAAGGATTTGGAGTTCAACTGAGTTGCATAAATGAACCTTATCAGCTAACTTTTGAATTTGTAAATTATGTCAGAAGCTTCCATGAGGATGTGATTATAGTAGTTCAGTTTTGCCTCTTTAGGCCAGATTCCAGAAGCACACGAGCAGGAGGGAGGCACAACACCACTCATTTACCCCAAAAGACAAAAACAAGCAAGCAAATACTATTATCAGCGGACATAAGCTATCAAATCGCTTTTACGCCTACATGGATGAAATCTGTATATATCTTGAGCAACATCATCTCTACAGCATTCTTGGAACTGTCACAGGCTAAAATGTTTATTCTCTCATGGGAATACAGCTTCCTCCACTTGCACAGCAACAGAATTCAAGTGAGAGTAAGTACCTCTGTATTTTCAAGGTACTTGCATGCTTGGAGCTGACTTGCACCTGTCCATGCTGAGAATTTAGGAAATCTCTATCTATTTAGGTTTTTAAAAAATGTTCCTTCAACAATGGATAACTGAAATGCTTTCTAAACTAATGACACCTGCATGTGAAGTGCTGGAGGGTGAGAGGGAGTCAGTATGTCCAGTCTATATCACAAGCATTTAGTCATGACTAGGTGACTCATTTCAATCTTTATAGGATTAACGAAGAAAATCCTTTCTTTACTTCCTCTTTACTTAAAGTGTCCTCAGGTACCTGAATTTGTGTAACGTTTTATCTGTTCCATGATCAGCTTTGGATTCTGTCATTAGTTCTCCAGCTCAGTGTCATCGTACTTGTACCTGGTTTTCTAGGAAATCCTCTGTGATTGCCACATCTTCATCCCAATCTTCTATGCTTCCTATTGTACTTTCAGCACTATATGTGTTTCCAGTACCAAAATTCTTGCCCATGCCTTCCTCAGTACCCCACTGGCTTCAGATTCTCACTGTTCACGTCTATCCCAGCTGCAACAACTGCTATCACCTCTGTGTTCATCTTCTGACACATCTTCACCATCCCTTGCAGTCTCACAGACTCACAATGGCAGAGTTATCAGGCAGCTGAAAATAGACTTTGGTTTCACCAAAACATAAATAAAAACACAATCAATTGAAGAGTCCTGATACTGAAAGACATGCCGAAAATAGAGAGGTGTGATGGTTATGTGTTGGCTGGACCTTAGGGTCAGAGGATCACACAGAAATTCAGGCTGGAAGTGACCTCAGGAAGTCACCAGCCCAACCTCCTGCTCTAAGCAGGGTTGATTCTGAGCTCAGACCACATTGCTTAGGAGCATGTGGTCAGGTCTTGAAAAGCTCAAAGGATGGGTACTGCACAGCTTGTTCCACCATCTTCATAGTTCATCTTCATCCAACGTGAACCTCTCTTGCTTCAGTCTATGCCTGCTGTCTTTTATCCTTTTCCTATGCACCACTGTAGAGAACTGACTTTGTCTTCCTGGATAGCTCCGCAAATACCAGAGAGCTGCTGTTAGATCCTCCTGAAATCCTCTCTTCTCCAGGCTGAATAAGCACAGCTCCCTCAGTCTCTTCTCACAAGACAAGTGCTCCAGCTCCTAACCACTGTGGCTGCCCACCACTGAACTTGCCCTAGACCATTGAAAGCAACCTCTTTCTGCATGCACTTAGTGCATTTGCCCATAATCTTCTGGTCTAATTTTTCATGATTTACATCTGGCTACCGTTCTAACATTCATGCAGCACTGGAAATATTTTTCCACTGTTCACATTTAATTTCCATCACTGTTCAGAAAATAATCTCATATTTTAGCATACATCTGGGTAACGGCTAAATATTACAAACAAATTTAAAATGCTTATTGATAAAAATAGATGTTTCCAAGGGAGCAGATTTTGTTGCTAATTACCTCTTTCAATTCATTTTTATCGCTGATCTTGTGAACATGTGTGATTCAACATCCACCCACTGCAGGACTCTCTTGAGTCCTACTAACCGCATTTCTTACAGCTGCCCTGACAGTGCCATTGGCAACACTGTGTAAGGAACATCAACCAGCTTAGCTATGGCCTTTTTACTCCTACTCTTCTTTTCTAATGGCAGATCGTTATTTGAATATGAGCTGCTTTCGTTGGCGTTTCTGTCCTTGCCTGCCTCTACCAGAGGCTGCTGGAACATGGAGAACTGCTAAATCAGAGAAGAAAGTGGTGGGTGGGAGAGTACAAATTCCAAGGGAACTACCATTCAGTGGGTGCGTATTTCTCAGGCAGTTTGCAGTTTCAAAAGCTCAGCAGCATGGCTGAGCTTATTTCTGTGGCTTCAGATGCCACAGTGAATTAAGTTCTCTGACAGATTTGTGAAAATAATTTAAAAATAACATTAAAAAATATTTATGGCTGCTGTTCATATTTGCTAGGAAGCATCAAGCAATTATTTGCTTGAGTCAGTTTTTCTGCAAGGTCTTTAAAGAGGGTTAAACTGCTGAAGCATCATGGGAAAGAGTGGTACTTGGAGAAATTCTGATGGCAAAGTGACAGGTATTCCCCATAAACAACTCAGGTACTTCTCTGGACAAAATGTCAGCAGCTACAGCGGTATTTAACTGCCATGTGAAGCACTCAGTCAGCTGGCTCTTCCTTGCTTATCCCGAATACTCTGATTTTAATACCACAGTCCTCTAGGGGCCTAATTCAAGCACTGTAGATATAGAAAAAGAAAATTGCCCTAGTCTGAAGATCCTGGTGTCTATCTCAAATGGGGATCCTGATTCCACTATTTTTCTGCTCACACCTCCTGAAGGGTTCCCTCCAAAGAGCATGCTCTGATGTCCCCCAGCACATGCTGCTGGACACAGTGCTTGGTCTCATGAGCTTGTCTCACAGCTCTCAGGAGTTAAGGGCTCTGTCCTTTATGTCCACTGCTCTAGCACCCAACAGATATTCAGATTTATACATAAAAATAACTTACCTTTTGCTTTTTATGATTACTCCTCTTATGACTCATTTTTGTTTCATCTTCATACACCAAAATAAAGTCAATTCTTCGCTGCCCATCGCTGAAGAACAAGGAGTCAGGCTTATTATCAAAATCAGCCTGTAAGCCAGATAGGTTAGGTTAATTCAAAGAATTTTACTCATAGCTTCCTTCCTTACTTCCTGTTACACAGTATTTCAGTGAAAAGAGAAACTCATTATTCATTATTATGTATAAGACATATATAGTAAGAAGTCCAAAGTGAATCACTATTAGCATTGAGTAAATTGGAGAAAAAAATCATCCTGATGAGTTTGGCGGATCTCTTCATGTTATAAAGACAGCATAACTTTAACCTAATTTTCTCCTTTAAAATGGTATATTAGCTTTTGGCAATGGGAGGAGCACTGGGATGTAGCACTACATCTGAATAATGCATCTGTCAAGTAATTTGCATGCTGTCATGATATAATATTCTGTCTACAAGATATGTTGTCTCCTGATGGGAGTCTCAGAATTAGCGTGTTCCCATCTGTCCCTGTACCTGCTGGAAGTTTAAGCATCTCTGCAATTAAAACAACAACAAACAGTCCCTTAATTCATGCTAACATTCAAAACAATAATTGCCCTGAGAATAAAGAACATGGTCAGGCTGCAGATGTGCTCTCAAAATGGACACATCCTATGTGAATTTATTTTTCCCTTATTATTAACAAAATCTCAGCAAGCAGAAAACATTGTTGAATACCACACATCCATCATGTTAAAATATATGCCCAAATCAAAAGGATTAATATATCCATAAGCCATTATCTAGTCCCCAGAGAAAAGCAGAAAAGATTGTCATATCCACTAATAACATCTTAATGTGTTATTTTGTGTGTGTAACAATACAGAGACATTGATGGCGTAACCTGAATGTTCAAGAATGTTTTTGTAGTAATGGTTTTGGAGTCTATTAGAGTACTCTGTGGGCACTATCACATGTTACAACCCCTCCTCTCAGTTAATATATAATTGTAACGTTATTAGTATTGTCATGTTATGCACTGAGTAGCAAACTCCAGGATACCTGGCCAGATCCATACATTATACTAATATGGATAGTGCCACTAATGTTAGTGGATATCAAATGTCTGAAAGAGGACTCAGCATTGCATGAGAGATGGTAAAAGCTCAAAAGCCAGCAAGACTCCCATGCTTCTTCTGTTGAGAAGCCCTTCCGGAGGGCTGGACATGCAGGATGGCCTTGGGTAGGTTCAGACCAGCAAAATGCCCAAAATAATTTCAAGAACATACTGTGCCTTTGGGTTCACCGAAAGACTCCCAGATTTAATCTCCCTGAAATCTCCCTGTCAATGAAGACCAAACTGCATTAGGGGTACCAGGCATATCAGCCACCCAGAATACAGTTTTGGGAACTCTGCGATGCCTGTTCCACAGATAAAAATCAGGGAAATGTGGTTGTGGTCTCAGAGACTCCCCACCTGCAGCTTGAATTGTTTTCTCTTCAGTGCTGGTAAAATTAACAAGAATGGCAATAGCCTGTCAGGAGCATCCCAGTTCTAAGGGGCAGAGGGCATTTTAGCAACAACACAACAGTTTTTCCAAAACAAATTTTCCCTCTGAGTTTTATTCTAGACTTCTCTTTGTAGACTATTTTGTTACTGTTTATTGGCTCAGTCAGAACAGTTGACCAAAATGCATCTCTCCATAATTAAACAAAAATTATGTATTTTAAATGAACTGAAGGGAGTTTAGACTCAATACTTTTTTTGTTGTATATACAAAGACATTCTGTTAACTTATTTGCTTCATCAGTTTGAGCAGATTCTTGGATATAGCAGTTCCCTTTGAATCCTACATCTGCTAAGAGGTTTGTGACTACATACAAATACGTCACATATTAGTTTCACTGCCTGGCCTGGCACTCAGGAAACATCCATACATAGCTACCGAATCAACAGACAGATGCACACTGTAATGGGTTAGGAGAAATGGTTTCAGATGGCATCGACAGACCACAACGGCACTGAGCAGCTCTACTGCCCAAAGCAAGTCATGGATGCAAATTTTTATATTCATGAGAACTAGAGCTGGAGTAGTCCCACTGAGCAAGCAGGCTTGATTCTCGTGAGACTTCTTCCAGCTAAGGACTTGGTGAAAGGTATAACATTTAGCCTGCTACTACCATTTTGAGTCTCATTTAAAACACAACGAAGATGAGAGAGTGGTTAGGCACTGGAACAGGCTGCCCAGAGAAATGGTGGTGTCACTGTCCCTGGAGGTGTTTAAGGTAAGGGTAGATGTAGCACTTATGAACATAATTTAATGGGCAGTATTGGTGGTAGGTAGATAGTTGGACTAGATGATCTTAGAGGTCTTCCCAACTTTAATAATTCTATGAGTCTATGAACTTTCTTCATGTTTATCTGCTGGGGCTGACAAAAGGAGCAGACCATGTCCAAAACAGGGTAGATGCCTTTATCAGAAAGTCTGCCTTGAAAATTTCTCTAAGCATTCCCATAAAAAAAAAATACAGCTGGGAAATTATAAAACAGTTAACTCAGTACCCAGTATCTACAATTAATTTACAGTAATGGGGCAATATAGATGATTATATTTGATCAGCGGAATTATGCCTTAGACTCTGGTGATTACAGACTAATGTAAAGGCAATGCAAAGTAGCACTGCATACCAATGCACAGACACTCCAGATCTCTCCGCAGTGAGAGCTTAAGACATGTAGTTCCCAGGTGGACACTTCTGTATGTCTCCCATCTGGAGTTACCTGCCACTCCTAGTAGTCTGATCATGAGCACCACATGCTGTGCTCAGGAGAGATGCAGTCAGGAAAAGCGTGATGTCCTGATGCCCTGTTACATACAGAGCTGCTAACTTGCTTGGCTGCAGGGCTGATGCTTCTCATTAGCTTCAGGGCTGCAAATGGGGCTGGACAGTGATGAGCCTATGTGCTGCACTGGGAGTACATGGAGCCCAGGCACTGCTGTGTCTGAATATGGTATGAACTGGGGTAAAAAAAAATCACAAGGTAAAAAGGCACAAGGGCTGAGGCCAGCTGGACCCCAAACACATCCCCTGCAGTTGCTGCGCTCTGCTGGGAACCCAGCAGGCTTTGTTCCTGGCTGAAATTGCCCTGTGTTGCAATGCTGGAAATACAGAGCCCAGACTGATGACAATAAATAACAAGAGGAAGCGGTACTAGCGTCTAAACCAGAAGGATATTCAAAAGAGGAAGAGGCCTGATTAAATTTTAGAAACAGCAGTCTTGTAACTTTTGTCTAAAGAGAAAGAGTCTAGCTGTGAAATTTAAGCACTTGAAAGCATAGAAGTAGTAAGAGCTTTCAAGTTCTTTTGTTACATCTTTAAGTTATTCTTCCTATATGACCTGCGCGCAGAATAGAAAAGAACGGAAAGGCAAACAGCAAATGTAAGATCAAGCTTTTCCTAATTAGTGATTGTGTAACTTCACTGAGCGTTATTGCTTTAAACCCTGTCACTTTCAAGCATTTACAGCCAGTGTGTAACTCAGCAATAACTGACTTAACTGGAATGGCAATAACCAGTTGCAGAGAATTCCCATTAATCAGTATCCTGACCCATGAATTTGCTTACATGCATGTTTTTGTAGGACATAAATTTATGCATGTTACTATATACGTACTTTTCTACATATATCAAACTGCAGGCATATATTATTGAATATAGCTGAAAGAATAACCAATACTGGACTGCATGAACCCGGACAGACAAGAGTTCATACCCACGAAGCTAACTTCTTAGATATAATTTCCATTGTCCTATTGACATATCAATAAATGCTTTATATAACAACCAAGTAATAAAGAATTGACTCGTTAAGCCTGAATACTTAAGAGATAAGATTAAGACCCATACAAATCAATTGCAACATAACATTTAATGGTGTGCAATTAAAAGTAAGAAGTAAAACACAAAAGGGAATGCAATGGTTAAAGTTCTGACAGTTACATTAACTCAGATGTGTGGTATGTCTTATAATCCCTACTGGATAGTTTGTAATGAAAAATCATATATTATTCAATGTGATTACCAGGGGAAAAACAGGGCTGGAAACTATGAAGATGTGCTGTACACTGAAGTTAATAATTCCTTGGAGACAGTGGGCTTTTTTTTTTTTTCAAATATGTAATATCATTTGACAGTATTACAAATGTTATTATCAGGCAAATGCACACAACTTTGTTCATACACACACACACACAAGTTAATGGAGGCTGAAATTCCAATCCATATTTTTGCTTAAGTATCAGCAGCACATTACCACTGAAAATAATGAACAGGTCCATTGATACCTCTTTGTTCTGGAAGAAGCAAACATGGGGTCTATTTACAGCACTTTCTAATTTTCTTAGCCTCAGTCTAATTATTTTAAGTACTGAGGGAGACAACTGGTTGTGAACCTTAACGTTATAATGATACCCAAGTGGACAGCAGGTTAATATTGATTAACAACATTAATAAATACACAAAAAATACCTTTAGCTGTAAAGTACTAATTATATTTAGCACTTTGCAGAGTGCTGTACAATCACTGCCAGCAGAGAGACAGGGAGCCACTTGCTGCTTTATTAGCAGGAGGAATCTGAAACACTTTGGATACCGATGTGGGAGCTAGTCTAGAGGCAGTGAGGCCAGTAAAGTGAAGGAAGTGCACCTCTGTGCTTCAGGTCACATCAGGATGTGGATCAGTGGGTAATGACTCCAAGGGGTAAGTTTGGTGGTAGTCTGCAGCAACACAAAGCCCAGAAATGTGTATAGTGCAGACATTACATATAACATCAAAAGTGCTTTTTCACAGCCGTGGTGCTCCCAGACAGCACAGTGGGACGCAGGGCTGTGGGGCGCCACACTAACTGAGGTGTAAAGGCCCTGAAGGCATAGGCCCAGCCCAGCCAGCCCTGCCACACGCATGTGCTTGGCCCAGACCTCCTCCCCCTGGCTCCCAGCAGCTTGGTGCCCCAGACTGAGTGACCAAACCCCAGTGGCAGAACAGGCCCTAAGCCCCTGAGCTTCTCAGGATTCCTCACACGTAACCAGGATGGCTGTGCATTCTCCTCAGTGAATTCTCCTCAGCAGCAACAGCGCTCCATTCTAGGGCACAAAAAGTGGCATTGCACAGAAACTGCCTTAGCTCCTTCATCTTCCTCAGGGCCTTGCACTGTTAAACAAGTGGGGTAATAGTGGGAAGGGCAGCACAGAGACAGGAAGGAAGAAAAATCATATAATCCTTAGAGCTGGAAGGGACCTCTGAAGGCCATCTAGTCCAGCTCCCCTGCAATGAACAGGGACATGCACAGCTAGGTCAGGTTGCCCAGAGCCCGATCCATCCTCACCCTGAAAGCCTCCAGGGACAGGGCTTCAACCACATCCCTAGGCAACCTGTTCCAGTGCCTGACCTGTAAAAGACTTTTTTCCTATATCCAACCTAAATCTACCCTCTTTAAGCCTGAAGCTATTTCCCCTTGTTCTATCATCACAGACCCTGTTAAAGAGTACATTCCCTTCTCTCCTGTAGCTCCTCTTTAGATAGTGAAAAAATAGGTGAATGGGAACTGCAGATATCTTTTATTACTTACTACATCCTGAACAAGCACAGTAATGTAAATTGTTTGCTTGCTTGTTTGTTTTAAAATTAAAAAAAACAAAAACAAAAACAAAAACAGTTTCTGCAGTAAAGGCATAACTAATTGAAAGGATAAAAAAAGTCCTTTATTTAGTCCACAGGAGCCCTTGGTATGATTGTCAGTGGTGGCAAACTAATCATTACTGGAGGGTTAAACCATTTGTCTGCAATATCACATAGTTTTCAGAGAACCTCCAAAAAGGTTCTTGCAGCACAGCAGGAGGTAAACCAGCGCTGGGACCGGTGAGTAGAGCATGGCCATGTAATCCAGTCCCAGCACAGAGCCCTCCAGCACACAACCCACCTGGCAGGGCACCAAAGGCTGCATAGTAGTAGTGGGTTTGGCCTTGGTGGAGATGTCAGGGTGCTGTCCAAGGGCCTGGTTATTTCCACAGGCCTCAGGATACTTCTCTTCCAATCACGTATTTAGAAAGGAAACACATCATATGACCAGGATATCGTGAATCATCATTATTTGTACAGTGCTTTGAGCACTTCTGGTGAATATGTTACAGAAATGTGAAGTCTTAATTATTATCGCAGCTACATAATATGATGTTTAATTACTTTTTATTCTGAGTGACCACTAGAGACATCTGCTCTGACACCAAGACCAATGTAAGCATTTGCTTCTGCAGGTTTTAAGTTCATTTGCACGCCACAAGAAACTAATGTTGGTGTGTGCCTCTGTAGGGCAATAACTGTCGTGCATCCAGCATTTTCCCTCACGACTCATATTTGCTAATAACAACAAAGGACTGTTTCAGTTCTGTTTTTAGCAACAGTGAGATTATTAACAAGTTCTGAATCACAAGATGTTTTTTCTCAGTACCTTAACGTGCAAAGAAATTTCTGGCATCTAATAAATGAAAACAAACTGAGAGTAAAGATTTTCTACAAGGTAGAAATACACATGGCATCACTACTGCCATGTATTTCTGCCAGCAGACACTGGCTGGTAACTGGCCAGGCACTGGGGAGCCTCAGCCCCAGAGCTAACTTTAGATGAGACACCTGGTGACTTCTACATACAGCTGCAGGCTGTGGGAGGAATCCCAGCTCCTCCTGCCTACAGACAGACCACATGCCCTCACTTCTCAATGAAGGTGAAGACAGTACTCCCCTGAAAACACATTTTTCAGCACCTCTCCTCCTTTTCTGAATGCAGAAGCATCCCGCACTTGTTCAGAATTCGCTGAAGCCTTTCTGTTGCAGAAATCATGTCTGAGGAACAGCATTAACACAACTGGAAGTCAGTTAATGGCAAAGAATTCCCTCTGCAGATGCTAAATCTCAGAACTGTGTTTACTATCAAATCCAAATTCAAGCTATCCACCTATGGAGCAGCTAAGGCTGCAAAGCAAAACATCTGAGAGCTGGGAAGTGCTTAGATGAAGGCTGTCTGTGTAACTCTTATACACTGCGAATTACACATGGTTTGGTTGTACAGCCACATACTATTACACTCTTTGTTGTCTTCTTTATTCAATGCCTTTTCTGTTTTACTTCATCTAAGTAGTCTGAACACTACTTATCCCTAAAACGGGGATTTCCTTCTATTTCTATGGTAATCTCCTTGTATAATCTCAATATTCTATTCACACAAGTGTTCAGAAATTAATTTTCACAAGATCTATCTGGAGAGAAAGCAACAGTATAATCCCAATTTAACAGTGATTGCATGGATCACTGAGGAATCTTAGCCAAAGCTGCTGCCTGGCTCCTGAATCTGGAATTCCAGTGTAAAACACTGAGTTTTCTGGAGTGCTTGGCAAAGGCTCTCTCTTTGGAAAGCAATACCCTCAGGCCCATATATGACCACATTGTGCTAATGCAAACAGGCCACAGGCACTCCCCTTTGACACT
>PPHD01009653.1:0-20422 GCA_002909625.1 Bambusicola thoracicus | reverse complement strand
GCCCTTGGTGCACCCGATCGAACTGCCTCATTTGGTGGCTCTGTAACTGCAAAATGTTATTTTCTGAACTGTAGCAGAGTCAGCTGAAATCTGTGATGTGACTTTAAAAGTAACTGCTTTGTTCCTTTTACAACACACCCCCGGTTCCCCGTGAGCATGCTGCAGTACTGGGATGTTTCTACATTGTAAAGCTTTTCAGCACTTACAAACAGTGAATATGTCTTGAGGGGAAAAGTGGGTTGGGGGATTCTTAGTTCAGAATCTTAGCCAGAGTAAAGTCTCTAACTAAAAGTTCTCAGCTATGCATGCTGAGCGTTCGTAAGACTCAATCATTCACAGTTGTGTTCACCTTCACAGAGTGAAAAGACATAATCCAAGGCTGTATGGAATTGTCAGGTGTTTCACTATCTGCTTGGGTGCTGTCTGTAACAGAAAGTATAAGATCTGACTGAGATTTTTCTTCCCTTTATTTTAGGACATCTTTTAGCAGGGACCTCTGGGTCTATCAGGTCCAACCCTTGCTCAAGCAGGCGCACTCAGTGCAGGCTGCCCAGGCCCACGTCCAGGCAACTTTTGGAGATCTCCAAGGAGGAGACTCCATAGCCTCTCTGGGCAACATGTGCAAGTGCTTGGAGGACTTCCAAGTAGTCTTGAAATTGTCCCTGGAGCTCAGGGAAAGTGGGAGGAGGTAACTGTGAAGGTCACCTCAATTGTGTGGACGTGTCTTCAGGTAATTTGCAGGGAGTGATGTCTCCCCCTATCCCCAGTTCCTAGAACACGGGGGACAGATTCAGTGCACATACCACTAACTCTCAGAAATGACCCCTGCACAACAGGTTTGAGTGCTCTCAGCCTAATGTGTTAGTAATTATCTTGAGCATTGTGGATAGAAACCACAACTCGTGATCCTTCCTGTGTAGCTGTCTGTGTCTGTAAATCCTGAGGATTAACGACTGGAGATAAACAGGCACACTGAAGAGTGAACAGCCCTGCTAGGGTCAAATTAGGTCTGCTTTGTGTGCAATACCATGTTTTTGTATAACTTGCTCTTAATTCCCATCTATGAGCTCATCTTCTAAAACTAACAAATCTTACTGCTGACACACCACCCGTGCAATTTAGTTCTGTGAGTACAAGATTATGCAGCACTAAATGCGAAGAGTTTGTGTCTTGTGTTCCTATATAACCTTGCTACAAAGCTATTTGAGAGCCTGTTTTTTATTTATGCTTTTCTGCCACAGTGTTTGTGATTAAATTGTATTTTTACCTGGTTGCTTATGACATCCCTCACTGTCAGCCTCGAGAAACGCTAAATGTAAAACGTAAGTGTGCTATGATGAAAGACTCAAGCAGCATACGGAGGGTGCTGTTTGGAAAGCTTTGTCTCCTAATTTAGGTCAGTACTTCAGCATGCTGTGCTGTTTACAGCACAGCAGCTGTGTCAGCCTTCCCCACATAATAGGCGTGTGCAGTAAGTTGATCCTACCTGCAGGCCTGCAGCGTGGCTCTGGCCTACGCACAGCATGGCATCATAAAATGGCTTAGTTTGGAGGGGACCTTAAAGACTATCTAGTCCCAGACTGCTCTGTGGGCAGGGCTGCTCCCCAACAGCTTGGGCTGCCCAGGGCCCTATCCAGCTTAGATTTGAGTCCCTCCAGGGATGGGCCATCCAAAACTTCTGTAGGCAGCCTGTCCCAGCATAGATGGCTTTAGGGAGGCAGCACAGTTGTTTGGTGTGTTCATGCAGAGCAATAATCAAAGATCCATCTATAGCTGTGACAAAAAAGCCGAGTGAAATAGTCTTTATTTCCTCCTGATGGCGTTTTGGGGGGAGTCCTTATATTCATCCTAATTGCATAATGGCAAGTCAGCTTGTATTGTGTGAGAAACTGCAATGCTAAGTGTGATGGAAATGCAAATATTCTGCTTCCTCTGTAGTAAATTCCAGTCTTCTACATGTTTCTTCCCTTGTGTTTCTTCCCTTGTTTTTCCATGATAGAGAATATCTGTGAATTCTAGGTGACTGTTCGGCTGTGTCAGCTGAGCACAGTGTGTAAGTATGGGAAGGTGTAAGGAGCTCTGGCACGTCACCATAGGAGAGAAGGAAGGATATGTATGTCCAGATTTGAAAAACAAGCAATCTTCCAGTAATATAATTCAGAGGATTACCTCTGTAGCATCTCGCTGGCTTATACCTTTAAAGGAAATCTGGGTTTGTTTTGAAAATCAGTATACACAGTAATTAATGATGAATGGTCCTTTTATGTTGAAAATAATGTGATAAATGAGATTTGTGCCTTCAGTGTACAGTCTGCTTTTGTGATCTAAAGTAAGCACGTCCTGTTGTCTTTGTCTTTTTCAGATGTTTCTGACAGTGTACCTCAGTAACAATGAACAGCACTTCACCGAGGTGCCAGTCACCCCTGAGACAACGTGCAGAGATGTGGTGGAGCTGTGCAAGGAGCCTGGTGAGAGTGAGTGCCACCTGGCTGAGGTGTGGTGTGGCTCAGGTAGGTTAGACTTCAGCACAGAGACACTATGGATGCAGTCCTCCCCCAGGGAATTTCTACTTTAGATTTTTGTTAATCTCTTAATCAGAACTGCTGTATAAAAATGCATCCATAGGAAGGTGCACACATGGAACAATTGATTAAAAGTTGGGGAGGGAAAAAAAAAAAGGGAGAGTCAAGCGTGCAAAGTTTCTTATGCATCTGCAGCTCTTCTCCAACTTAAATGAGTCTTGGAAGGTTGTAGGGAAGTTGCTTTTTGTTCCTTCTCCAAGTGGCTTGTGTGGGGTTTTTGAAGTGGTAAGTACCTGTAGTTCTAAGGAACAGTCTTCTAAATCCCTTAGCTACTTTCAGTTGCAATGACCAAGGAAAACCTCCTTGTTTGGATGTTGCCTTTGTCATTCATTAATTGAGTCTGGGAGGGAAGGAATGCTACCAGAAGTAGCAGGAGCCATCTGATACTAGCTGCTTCTAAATAAAGGTATATGGTGGGTGAGAGGAATGAGGTTGGACAGGGGATGAGTTCAACTCTCCATAACCTTCCAGTACTATGTTGAGACTAGAGAACATGTCAACAAATAGCTCAAAAGCTAAAGTATGGCTAACTTTTGATGGCATAAATGGGAAACCAACTCTTATCTCCTGTCTCCATTTTTTTTCCTGAGATTAGTATTTGCAGAGCCTATTCTCATGGTCAATGGCAGTTATTGTCAGAAGACCAAAAATCCTATTATTTGTTGGTAAGGTAAAAATATTGGCAATCATTTGAGAAACTGAATTGTTCTTGTTCTCTTCATGGCCCCTGTCATGTTTACTAATTATATACTAATATATACAAGCCCTGGTGTGTGTGAGTGCACACAGAACCCTACAGTTGTACTTTTAATGGAAAATGTACTTGTCTCAGATCATATGCTATGAAGTGACTTGAGTACTGGGAGAAGTATATCCTTCTTTTAAGCATCTGTATACCATCTAGTAGCAACCCTTTGCAAAATAATGTTTTTGTGTATATTTTGGATTTTTTTTTTTTTTCAAAGGGATTGGGATGCTCTTAACTTTGCTAACATTGAAAACAAAGGAAGGTATAGTTCACTGTCTTCTTTTCCAAGATACTCCATGGTTTCTATTATACCAAGCAAGTTAAACTTGATTTTAAAATAAACATGACACATGCCAGCCATCCTTCTGAGGTAGAAACAGAAGATGGATGTTGAAAATTGAGTGCTTGGACTTCAGTTACTAAGATTCTTCTGAGATAGCTTGTCTCTTTTTCCCTTCCTGACACTTGCTTAGGAATTTAAGCCACTGTTGTCAGACCACATTAAACGTACTTTGAAATATTGCCGCAAGTGAGCTTGAGGCACTCTGCTCCCTGAATGGGGGCAAGCTTACTGCTCTCCCTGTCTTCCCAGTTTTGCTTGAAATTTGATGAGTCTCAAGGCAAGCTTCCTTGATCTTTCTGTTATTGTCAGAATTCTGTTAGTTGGCTACCTTGAGCACAGAAAGCAACCCAAAGTGTGAGTCTATCTGTAAAGGCTGATTTTTTTAATTTCTTCTTTTTTTTTCTTCCCACCGAAGGAGATGGGGAAGGAAAACTGAGGTCTGGTAGTTTGTTTTTACTTGAGCTTTTCAAATGTAGTTTTGTTTGACGTTTGGAGACCCTGTTGACCTTTCTTTGAAGTCACTGAGTGGTACTGAATCCTTGGGTAGAGAGTGCATCTCCCTTGGTGATAGTTTCAGTTGAAGTACTGCCTTGCTGCTACAAAGCTGTCTCATAAGACTGTTATATTCTGTAAGATGGAAATTTGTCAGTCACACTTTTTTTTTTTTTGAATGAAGGTTTAGCAGATGAAGAGCTTTTTTAGCTGTCTAGACAAGTAACTGCTAAGAGGCTGCTTTTTCTGTAACAGTGACCTACTTGCTTATTCTGTAAAGTTAATCTCTTTTGACAGTGACTCCAGAAATTTTCCTTCTTAGATTGCTTGAGCACAGCTGCGGTATTCACATTTTCCAATATGAAAAGGTTTCTTTAAAAAGGCTTTTCACATGCTGAAAACATTTTAGTAGCTCCTTTTCAAACTGAAAACGTTTATTTTGTCCCTGAAATGATTGTTCCATATTAAGACAGTTGCTTTGAAAGACTTTCCACTGAATGTACTACTGATTTCTTTCTTTTCTTTCCTTGTCTAAACAATGAAAGGAAATACCCAACAAAAACATTGTTGGGACAAACTGAACTGGTGGTGTTTAGTTTCAGTCTTTGTCTGCTTGCCTCCTTCCTCTGGATGAGTACGATACTTGTTCATCTGGCACCATGTGCAGATGGATCTAACCTGATTGTGAGCCTCAGATATTGTCATAAGATACTGTGATCATGTCCTAACCACAAAAAATCGACTACTTACAATGTATTAACTGCACAGCTGCAATCACTTTTAACAGAGGCATAAAAATGTGTGTTAACGTATCTAGAATAACAAAATCAATTGCTTTACTGTAAAGATTAAGGATGGTAAGCAATTCTGATTCTATCCAGCCTCTGAATGCCTGGTTATGAAGTGTGTTGAATTAGAAAGAACAGCAGTAAGGGAAAACAAGAGTTCTGCTAAATAAAGGCAGTAGGCTTAGGCTTCCGTTGGGTTTTTTGTAATATCAAAAGGCAAAGAGTAAGTGTTAAAGTAGAGATGAGATTGAATTCTGAACTTGGGAACAGATGCAGGAAAAACAATTCAGTTGAACATATGCATTTTTCTTCTTAAGAAACTTCATCTCAGCTGTCTGAAAACAGATGGCAGCTTCTGACTGGAGTCGCTTTTCACTTTGTCATAAACTGAAGGGATCCTTGTAGGAACTTATAGGAATGTAAAGAGCCTTTGGGGGCTGGGAATGATAGTTCAGTGAGTTATCCTGAGGTACGACAGCAGTGGTGAGCAGATCCACCAGTTCCTATGATGGTGAGTTGGTACAGTGACTTGCAAACACAAAACTAAGGTGCTCCAGCTAAAAACTCCAAACTGTCTGTTTGCGTTTCCTCAGGCTCAGCTTTAACTTCTGTTTGACTTCTGAAGGGCTCTGTCAGCTTTTCTGAGGCGTTGGCTCACCTTCAGAAGCAGGGGGTGGTGCAGAGCTTATGGAAAAAGTAGAAAGGCATTGGGTGAGAGCAAGGCTTAGGTCTGCATGCTGCACCTTAATGATAACAGCGTTTGAAAGATGGTAGGTAAGTAGTTTTGTTTCATCTCCGAGCTACATAGTGATGTGATTGTAAACAGGCCTTTTACCTTTTCAGAACGGCCTATAGCCGATAATGAACGGATGCTGGATATTTTGCAGCGCTTTGGGATGCAGAGAGGTGAAGTTCGTTTCTTTCTTAGACATGAACGCTCTCCCTGCCGGGAATCAGGTAGGTGTTGGTCTTAGCTGCTAAAATGAGGTTTTCTTTAATTCCTCAAGGTTAAGGAAACAGAGTGCATATATTATACATGACTGCTGGTAACCAGTATGGTATTGCAAATCTTTCTGGTCTGACCTTTACTTTCTTATGTGGAGGGAATGCTAATAACAGAAAACGGCACTTGCTACTCACTGTCCTTTCTCATTTTTAGTGAAGACTTTATCTTCCTGTATCAGGTGTGAAAATGTTAAATCTGAATGGAAACGGTAGCAGCTTTTCTAGAGCTCAGCATGACCACAACATCTAAGAGCATTCTGAGCTAAATGTACTAGCCGGAGTTAAATATCTAGAGATGTGTGATTAGTCTCCTAAAACGCAGAAATTGTGATATTTTCCTTTACATTTAGCAACCAAATTGCTCTCTGGTGACGCCTATTGTTATGTGAGATTAGTATGTTTCATCTGGGTAGTACTTGGCAAAGTTATGTTCAGGTTATAAGCAAAAAATTATGTTTCTTCTTTAGTATTGAATGCTGTGTCTGAAGAGGTAAGAAGAATCCCCAAATATCTTACCATCTGTGTTATCCTGTATTTCTGTCTAGGGACTGGACCAAGGTCTCAAGATTCAGTCTTAAAAAGAAATGGTGTGAAAGTGCCCAGTGATCGAAGAATGGAGAATGGAGTAAGTTCTTTATGTGTTGGCCAGTGTAGCAAAAACAGAGGCTTCCCTTCTTCTGAGGAGCTTGTGCAAACCCTACCCAGGAAACTAAGCAATGATTTTTAGGAGAAATTTCTCATGACTGCTCTAAAATAAACACAAAGCCTCTAACAATTATCATTCTTATTTTCAGTTCTTAAGTTTTCAACAAGACCTGTTATTTGCCATATATGTGTTTGTACCACGGATCATGGAGAAAGAAAAATCAGTGTTGCTTTTCATCCTCTGCTCCCATCCAAAATTTTCTCTCCTTTTTCTTTGGTTCATTGATCAATCCTTTCCGCATTCAGTTTGATGTCAGAGTAGTAGCCTGCTTTTAGTTCTGGTTTTCTAGTTGAGACTAGTTAGTGTCTCAGAATTTAATTGTTAATTTAATCAGAATTTAATTGTCTGCCATTTCTTCTTACTTCAGAAGATGTAAATATGAATATAGGATTAAATCTAGATTCAGGAAAGATGCAAACAGATAACTAATGTAAAATAGTGCTACCTTTGGTTTCCTTCTTCCTTTAAATTTTCTATTTTCTTCAATTTATGTTGAATTACTTTGAATAGCAGTGATACACCTACAACCACCGATCTGCTTTGCCATGTGCATTCTGGGCTCAGTCAGTCAAAGCTGAACCATGCTGAGCTTAATTACGAAGTGCTCTGAAATGGCATTTGAAAATGTCACTGGGATTTTGCTAGAAATATTAATTTTTCAAGCGATGTTAGTTGCACCTGTTGCTGGGTTAGGGTATGCATCTGTACAGGCTTCCAAGCAGTTATTCCCTTTAACGTAGAAAAATGTTATTTCTTTCTAATTATTTTATTGAATATTCTGCTTTCATCAATTTTTAAGGTTTTAATTGTGGTTTTCTGCAGTAGCTCTACGGAATTGCACACTAGCCAAATTAGAAATTCTAGTATTCTGATGCTTTGGTTTTTCATTGGCAGGTCAGTGCTCCAAGGATGGATATGACGCTGGCTGAACTTCAGGAAATGGCATCACGCCAGCAGCAACAAATTGAGGCTCAACAACAAATGCTGGCTAACAAGGTGAGCTTGGAAGAAGATTGTTTACAACTGGGAGCATAGATGGTAGGAGTTTCATGAGGTGGAAGAAGCATTAGGGATTTGTGTATGTTTTTCTTCTTTTATTTTTTTTCTTTTATTTATTTCATTCCTCATCTCTTATAAACGGAGAACTCCCTTTCTTTCGCTGCCACTTACATTTGTAAGTCAGCCTATACACATTTCTAGTAGTAAAACACTAAAATAGTACCGGTGATAGCAGTGACCCTATAGCTTACTAAAAGGATAGAGCATATAGTGTTAATGTTGTCATTTATCCTGGTGTCTGTGCCAGCCCTCTTTGTGCTCTGTGTGGTGACCAACCATTCACCAGTTGGATCAGTGAACAATGCTTTTGTCTCCAGACACAATGCTGTCCTGTAGTGATATCTGGCTTTCTCCTGATAAAGTTCAGTGTGCCTGGCTTCCTGGGGCAGCTGTCTGAAAAAGATTGCCTTCATGTGATAAAGTAACTAGGACAGTGATTTATAAAATGTTTGCTGAACAGTACAGAAAAGCTAATGATAGCACACTGGGTGCTCCTGAATTGTTTAGGGAAAAAATATTCTGGACACATCTGCAGAACGGTAGCATGGATTTTTTTGTTTGACTTTAGCATTGCTGTTACGCACTGCTCTTTAAAGTACCACTGACAACACTGCTCTTGGCAGAGAATCGTTATGCATGAGCCCAACCTGAGGAGGGTTTGACTGTCTGAGCAGATTAGTTCCCAGGCCCTGCAGAGTGTGCTTTGCTGAGGAGGAAGGCTGCTCTGAGGCTCCTGTCTTACCACTCTTCGTCTCTCAGAAGCCCTTCCTCACTTGACTGACTCACTAACAAGTACTGGTAATAGATGTTGGTTGTATAAATAGCACTGACACTGTGGTGACCATATACAGAGAGCCCCAAATAGGAAAAATTCATTTATTTACTGTAAGGGGAGTCATACAAGACTTAAAAAGATAAGAGTTTGTCTGCATCCTGCCCATCAGGTGGGTGTCTTGCTGTGGTTGGTGGCAGAGTAGTCCTGTGGGTATCCTGATGTACAATTTATCATCTAAGATGCCTCTCTAAAAAAGGTGTTTGGAAAGCTGTCTTTGCTCTGAAGAGAGACTGTCCATTGCCTCTTTCCTGCCTTCTGAAATCAAATGCAGTATTAAAAATAGGTTTGGAAGGGAAGAAGACACTTTCTTTTTAGACATGGCTTGTAATACCTATGGGTTTTTTTAGGGTGTTTTTTTTACATTTCCCTTTATGGAACTGTCTCTAAACTAGTGTATATATTTCAGGTGTTACCTGGTTTTCTCTAGAAAATAAGCTCACTTTTTTCCTCTTTCTGTTTTTAGTCAAAATGCATGGGAGTCTGTGTTTCTAAATGCAACTGGTGGTTTTTTAATTTTATTTTTATTTTAAGGCATATTTTCCTTTGGAGAAAATGTTGTGTTCTAATGTTTGTAGCCACTAGTAGTCATGGCAGTTAATCTTTGGATGCTTGGGAAAGCCTTAGCAGCTTTCCTACCACTGAAGTAACACATCTCCAGAACTGAAAGCCGTATGTAATGGCCACTAAGTTAAAGGAAGTCTCTGTAGATGATCCTCGTGGTTTATTTTAACTCTGAGCTTTGGATATCTGTGTATAGAAACTGATGGTGCACCATGCTACTCTTATGGACTTGGAGAAGTGAAAGCATCCTCTCCACTGAAATCACCCATTGCATGGGTGGAGCCAGGTCAATGTAAAAGTTCTCCTATGTCTTGAATTATTCTGTGTTGCGATGTTGATTGTTGCCTAGAAAGGGTAAGATTTCAAAGCTTTGCTGTTCTGTGGTCTCCGTTCTTGAGGAAGTTCTAATGGAATGAGACGAAGTACAAAGAGTGACAGACATGATCTATAATTTATGAAATACTTTATATAGAAAGAAGGTCTAATTGACAATAAGTCACACTGGAAAATATTAAAATATGTCATATGATAGAGATTGTGAAGTACAAACAGAATAGAGAAGGTAGAGAGCAAATAATGATTAGTTCCAGCAACTGAAGAACAAGTAGTCATTAACAGAAATCGGCAAACAGCATGGAACACGAATGCTAAAATTTTTCTTAAATTAAAAGGCTTTTGAGCAATTTCATGGAAGAAAAATGTACTAAGGAGTGTTAGATGTGGATACTGCCTTTGTTTCAGTAGGCTCTTGCACTGCATTGTAGTGGTGCTTGTACTGGGGATCACATGTACTGGGCATTGGGAGGTGCTTGCCCTGGTCTCAAAAGCTTTCCTTGATGCTCTGAGAAGTCAGAATGCTCAGCTGAAGTAACTGATGACCAGAGATACGGTGACAATTGTATATTAGTTTTAAGGCTGTTTCTGTTAGTGTTTCACCATTAGTTCATCTTTTAAATAAATAAATTCCTTTTCATGCCTACAGGAACAGCGCCTGAAATTCCTGAAGCAGCAAGATCAGCGACAGCAACAGCAGGCTGCTGAGCAGGAAAAACTGAAGCGATTAAAGGAAATTGCTGAGAATCAGGAAGCCAAACTTAAGAAAGTAAGAGCACTGAAAGGCCATGTGGAGCAAAAAAGGCTCAGCAATGGGAAGTTAGGTGAGTTGTTGCTTGCAGAAGGCAGCCTGTGTTTTTTTCATGGAGCAGAGTTCTGGGAACTCTATCTGTGGGGATTTCAGTGATTCAGAAGACGTACTTGCAGTATTCCTAGGAAAGTTAATCTTAATTTTCACATCTTTTATTTACCAAACGAATTCCTGAATGACTCAGGCAAGAAGTATTTTCATACTGTATTTCAAAATGTCACATAAATGTATTTCCATCCAGTTTTATGCTTAGCATTTCTGTTCTTCAATTTCAGTGTAGATTGTTTCCTTACCTCAATACTTTTGTGTACCACAGTAAGTTTTTCTATCCTATGTTCATACCTCACATATTTAGGCTGTTACTTCCCTCTTGGTCCCCAACAAAACTGTAAGCTGCTTGGCATGTTACCTACATTTCCTCTTATGAAAGAGGCCTAATGGCCAAAGTGGCTGTATACTTTCAGTCAGAAAAATCAGGCTAATGTCTGGCTTTCTACAATACTAGTTGGGTGTTTGTGTCGACTTGCTGAACTGCAGTATTAAATGTTTTGTTTCAGACTTGATGTCAATGTTCTCCTCCCTCTTTTTTTCCTTCCTCTATATCTGCACCATGCAGAACTTGTTTCTGTGTGCATTCAATGAAAACGTATTGCTTTATTAGGGTTGCTGTCTTTTTTTTTTTTTTGAAGTATAATGCTTTACAGATGAAAGCGAAAGATTTTCTATGGGAAAAATACGTATTCTGTTCAATATTTATTTTATATAATGCAATTCAGTTTAAAGGAAGAGAAAAACAGCAAAGTAACTCAAAGGAATTAGAGCTGAGACTACATAGCACGTGTATCTGCTTCCCTGCACCCCCCCCAGCAGGTCTGGTCATGGCACTTGCTTGAACAATTCCCCATTCTTCAGATTTTGTTCTAAAATACTACAGTTCTGAATAATGAGAACAGCTGTTGATGACAATGTGTAGTAAACCCTAAAAAGGCTTTGTTTAGTGTAACAGATCGAGCGTTTTGCCATTGTCATTCCTCTGATGTAAACTCAAGAGTTTTGAGCATCATATATTTGCCTTGTTTGAGTGAGCATCCCCCTGTGGAATCCTAGAATTATGTGAATTTAGCGACTCTGCCTGTGTGCTCTGAGCAGACCGACTTTCCATTGCCTTGCTGCCGAGTTTGCTTGTTCAGCTCCCTCAAGAAAGAGCTGTTTTTCCAGGGGCCACAAGCTTGCAGCAGCCGGCTGCTCCGTGCCCCCGTCGTGCTGCCTTGGAAGCAGCCCACGCTGGGCCGTTTCTCAGGGCAGCTATTGTGCTCTCTCGCCCTCTTCAGTGGAGGAGATTGAACAGATGAACAGCCTGTTCCAGCAAAAGCAGCGTGAGCTGGTGCTGGCGGTCTCAAAGGTAGAGGAACTCACCAGGCAACTGGAGATGCTGAAGAACGGCCGGATTGATGGCTACCACGACAACCAGTCGGCTGTAGCTGAGCTCGACCGCCTGTACAAGGAGCTGCAGGTAGTGTGGAGGGTGGAAAGTTGACTGGGTGGCTTCTTGCCTAATTGGGAGGAAACCCCGTGCCCTTGTTCTGAGCAGAGCTCTGCGGTTTCCAACGGCTGTGAGTGCAGGGCTGGCTATGTTGAGCTCAAGGTAGAGAAAGGACAGAGCACTCAGCCTGCGCCTTGTCCTTGAGGGCAGTTTGGAGATGACCCAGCACTTTTTTCAGAATGTAATCTCAGGAGAATATAGTCTGTTTCAGCATATAGTCTTGGGAGTCGAGCAAGACTTGACTTTTCAGATAGTTTCTCTTTGTAGCTGTTTCCTGTCCCCTATCCCCATCCTGAAAGTTGATTTGTTTTGATGTTTTTGTTGTTTTCTTCCCCTCCTTCCTGCCTCCTCTCCCTCCCCTTGTGAATTTATTCAGCTGAGGAACAAACTGAACCAGGAGCAGAATGCCAAGCTGCAGCAACAGAGGGAGTGTTTGAACAAGCGCAACTCGGAGGTGGCAGTCATGGACAAGCGTGTTAATGAGCTGCGGGAGCGCCTGTGGAAGAAAAAGGCAGCTCTGCAACAGAAAGAGAATGTACCAGTAAGTGGTGGATGCTTCAATCACAAAAAAAAGCTTTTGTTTGTGGCGCATATGGGCTGAAGTAAAAACTTGCTTGGGGAGGGCTGCTCAGATGCTAGATGTGTAGTTTTTATCCATTCATGGTGGAAGTCTTGTATTATTAAAGTGCTTCTCCATGGTACACTGATGTTAACCTACTTACTGTTTATGAACAAGACAACATCTTATGCTGTCGTGGAATTTCTTTTCCAGATTTTGTTGTTATTACTGCATCATTTATATACGTTGAGGCTTCTGAGAAAGCTTCTTTTTTAGTACTTGAATATAATTTTTCATTTGTTTTGTACTTTTTGAGTTCTAGTTCAGACTCTTTGTACAGCATACAATTCATTACATTTTTTCCTTAATTTTTTTTAAGGTTTCTTCCGATGGAAATTTACCCCAGGCAGTGGGTTCTGCTCCAAGCCGTGTGGCAGCAGTAGGTCCTTATATCCAGTCCTCTACTATGCCACGTATTGCTTCCAGACCTGAGCTGTTGGTGAAGCCAGCATTTTCAGATGGGACCCAAGCTTTGCAAGCATCTGATGGTCCACTGAAAACACAAACTTTGCCGAACATGCGAGCTGGGAGCAGTTCACAAGCTAAAGTTCCTGCAGGTAATAGTTTGCCATCAATATTTATTGTCTAGAACTGTTTTATTCTAATTTACCAGCCCTGGCTCTTTTTTTTTTGCTTTTTAAACAAAGTATTATTTGAGTTGGAAGTCATCTTTGAGTTATCCCGACGCAGTGAATGTGTACGACATGCATTGAGGCTGTAGGATTAAATGTGTTAAAGATGCAGTAATCCTCTTAGTGAATAATCTCAGATGTTATACGGCATAGAACATAGGAGGATTCATTTTCTGTGTTCTTGTTCTCCTAAAAATCTTCTAAATATACAAAAATACTTGCTCAAGTTTTGGAGGCAGTTTTAGCATGCCCATGGCTAACCTGTTGACTGGGCTGAATAATGAACAAAGTCAAGTTTTCTGATAGTGCATTTTTGAAATGACATATGTAGAAGATTAACACATGCTACAAGAAATATTATAAAGGTGGCAATTGATTCTAACACAGAAATAGAAGTGAGCCAGCTGAAGTGACACGGGAGTGTGGATTGATCACAGCTGTCTCACTTCTGATATGGAGCTTGGCCTCTGCTGCACTGAGTGTTGGTGGAGGTTTGCCTGGTTTCTCTTCAGCTTTCTCTTATGAGATACAGTTCAGCTCAGAGAGAGCAGAAATCAGAAGAAACTTGGGAGATGCAAATATCTTTTCTGTTGGCATCTTTCAGAGTTGCTTTTCAACAGGCGATACGAGAAACTCAAATCTCCTCAAAAGGAAAAAATAGAGGCTGTGCTTATAGAACAGTTCTGTTACTTCATCTCTCACCCTCCCCCCTTTCTAGTGCTGGCTGATGTTTATAAAGTACCAAATTTCTTCTTCTCTGCTGGAGGATGGGGAACAGTTTGGTTTTATGTAAGTTTAGATCATAGGTTGGAATTTTAGCTCTGGTCTGTACAGAATAAAAAAAAAATCTGGAGAGATGATATTTGATAATTTCTGCTCTTCTGCTCATCACTAATATTTGAGCTGGATACCACTTACAGTGATAGCTGATCTAATAGAACTTAGGATAGAATTTGGTTGCAGGTTGTAAGCATTGTCTTGGTTATTTTTGATGCAGTCTAGGTATCTACTCCAGTGAATATGAAGATCAACTTTGATGCAGTGCCTGTATGTGCACTGAACGCACGAATGATTTTCTACTGTTACAGGTGTCACTACCAGGATTCATTTCTGCTTTAATGCCTTGTGTTTTTCTTTGCACGATCTTTTCCACCCCTACTGGGGTGCTGGTGAATAGTCAGCTGAATGTGAGCCAACAGCGTACCCAGGTGGGTGACAGGACAAGGCAAGTGATTGTCTCCCTGTACTTGGCTCTGGTGAGACTGTACCTGAAGTACTGTGTTTGCTTTTGGGCCCCTCACTGCAAGAAAGATGTTGAGTTACTGGAATGTGTTCAGAGAAGCACTGAAGCTGGTGAAGGGACTAGAAAACAAGATATATAGGGAGGGGCTGAGGGAATTGGGATTTTTCAGTCTGGAGAAAAGGAGGCAGATGGGGAGACCTCATTATTCTCTGCATCTGCCTGAAAGGAAGTTGTAGTGAGGTAGCTGTCAGTCTCTCTTTTCAGTAATAGGACATGAGGAAATGGCCTGAAATTGCACTAGGGGAGGTTTAGATTGGGTATCAGGAAGGTTTTCTTCATGGAAAGAGTGGTTAGGCGTTGGAACAAGCTTCCCCTGAAGGTGGTGGAATCACCATCCTTGGAGGTATTTAAGAAATATGTGAATGAGGCACTTTGGGATATGATTTAGTAGTGGACTTGGTAGTTAGGTGGATACTTGGACTTGGTCTTAAGATTGTTTTCCAACTTAAATGATTCTATGAACTAGAACCTGAAGTGATGGTTTTCCACAGCAGTTAGTCTGTGTGTGGTGCTTGTATACTGACTGGCTGACTCCTTAAAAACAAACAAACAAAAAAAACCCCACACACAAAAAACCCCAAAACCTCTGCTCTGCAATAAATAAATAAAATATAGCTTAAACTATTTCATTTTGCTTTCTTCCAGGTTCTGTGGTCCCCAGTTCAAAACCTTCCCAATCTGCTGAGTGGAGTAACTTAAATACAGACAACCATTCAAGTCAAGGATCTGCTTTGACTTCAGGAAAGGGAATTGTGTCTGGTGAAGGTCAAGGTAGGTTCTTATGTGCTTGGCTAATCTTAAAATATGGAGGCTCAAGTTGATGACATTTGTTTTCCCTAAACATGCCTCACTTAATAGTACAACTGAGAGCACAAAAAGTCAAAGAGTATTGCCGTACAGGCTGCAGAGCAGTGTTGCAGGGGTATTTTTAAATACCTTATTTCCAGTGGTGAAGTAGATACTAACACCTCAGAAATGCTTCCATTTGATTAGCCAGACTACAGTGGGCATGCCCGTGAGTCCTTAATACAGAAGAAAGTTGGATACAGAAAAGCATCCCTTGCATACACAGTCTTGAATTCTGCACAGACCAGGATTCATACTCCTACAGTTGTGTTGCCATTTTAAAAACAAAAACAAAAACTTTCTCTTTAACAACAGCTGAAGGAGATGCTTTTTCACGAGACAAAGAGAAGAAAGTACGTCCGTTCTCGATGTTTGATTCTGTGGATCAGTCTGCTGGGCTGGGTACGCTAAGGAAGAACCAGAGCAGCGAAGATCTTTTGCGAGAAGCTCAGGTATGCAGGGAACACAAACTGCTGCTCAGCTCTAAACTTTGCCAAATTTTCCTTCATTCCATCAGATGGAGATTACTGCACAGCTTTCCAAAAGCTGCTATCAGGAACCTCTTTGAAAAGTCTTCTTTGAAAGGACTTCTCCTAAGGAGAAAAATTTCTCCTACATTTTGATTTATGACATACAGTAGTAGCAGTGTTAATGTTAGTGTGCATGTAGGTATTTTTTTCCAAAGACTGAATGTACAGAGGCATTTTCAGAAGCACTACAGAGACTTTTAAAATCATTTACATACCTGTTCCATTGTTCAGTTCATCAACATCCTTCAGGTGGTTGATTGCAGCAAGATTTCCCACCTAAATCTTGGCACAAGGGAATGGTCTGATTGTGTAGGTGTGGAGTAACATAAAAGAACTGGGGATGTCAGGGATTTCATTGGAAACAACTACTTTCCTATAGATTCTAGTAAGTCCTGCTCTACTTTTAGACTAATTACTGTGCCCAGTCATCACTTGATATTTTGAACACAGCTGCTACAGAAGGAATTAAGATGATAAAATGTTTGGAGAAGTCTCCTCATGTTCCCAACAAGGTTGTAAACAGTTTTGCAGAGAGAGTACAAGTGCTAGATGCGTGTTGTTTTTCTGGGGATCTTTGGTCCTTCCCAGCAAATTTCTTAAAATCTGCTTTTTTTTTTTTGCTTTCAGGCAGCCAATAAAAACGTAACAAAAGTACCACCTCCTGTCCCCACTAAACCAAAACAGATAAACTTGCCTTATTTTGGTCAAACCAGTCACCAGCAACTTTCTGACCCGAAGTTGGATGGAAACCTACAGAAGCTGCCTTTGGCTGTCGCGTCTATGGGGAGCAAACAAAAACCAGTGGCACAGCAGCCCTCCCATCCTCAGCAGATGCAGCGGATTTCTGTACCCCCTGTAGGTCCTTCCTCTAGCCAGGACCAGATTCTTTCCTCCTCCAAACAGGAGAGTCCCCCAGCAGCTGCTGTAAGACCTTTTACCCCTCAGCCATCCAAAGAGACCTCGCTGCCTCCATTTCGAAAGCCTCAAACTGTGGCTGCAAGTTCAATTTATAGTATGTACACACAGCAGCAGACTCCTGGGAAGAACTTCCAGCAAGCAGTGCAAAGTGCTTTGACAAGGGCACAGACCAGAGCACCGCACTTCCCTAGTGGTAAGCTTATAGCTCTTTACCTCTCTTTTGTTCTCATAAACCTCAGAGAGAGCTATTTTCTACTTAATCTATGGATAGTGGGTACAGAGCTGTTCTTGGGGGGCAATTCAGCAAGTTAGTGCAGTTGCAAGAATCTCAGGTGGATCTTGCATGTTGTAAATAAATATTTTCAAAGAGTGCAAAGTAGACCTGTCTTTTATCTCTAATTAAATGATAACGGTAAGTCTGAGTTCTGTTTGGTTGATTCTACTGTTGTGCTTCTCTGCCTTAGGCAGATGAATCGAGTTGGATGTTCTTGATAGGCTTATCGATCAGGTTTTCACAGTTGTTTTTTCCCTACCATTCTCTGACTGCTCTCTAGTGTATGGCAAGCCTGTGATGGCAGGAGCAGGTGTACAGAATCAGCTGCCGCAGACAGAGAACATCTACTCAAATCTGCAAGGCAAGCCAGGCAGTCCAGAGCCCGAGATGGAAACGACAGCCTCTGCTCATGAAAGTCATGAAACAGAGCGAATCCCCCGTCCCCTCAGCCCAACCAAGTTGCTGCCTTTTCTGTCCAATCCGTACCGCAACCAAAGTGATGCTGATTTGGAAGCGCTACGGAAGAAGCTGTCCAACGCGCCCAGACCACTGAAGAAACGTAGCTCCATTACTGAGCCAGAAGGACCTAACGGCCCCAATATTCAAAAGCTGCTGTATCAGAGGACGACTCTGGCTGCTATGGAGACTATCTCAGCTCCATCACATCCCTCCAAACAGACGGCATCAGCTGTCAGTCCTGAAAGCCCAGTGGAAATCCCAAATCCTTATGCAAGTTCAGAATCAGAGAAAGAAACCGTTTCTTCTATGCCTGAACCAACCATTGTTGAGGAAGCAGAAAACATAGCAGCAGATCAGAGCGAAGCTGTTCTTCCCTCCACTGCTTTAGACCCAGTACCTGAAGGGGTATCAGATAGTGATGAATCCATGCAGCCAAAAATGGAAGAACCGAGCCATGAGGCTCCACTACCACTGGAAGTATACATGGAGGAGTATCCTCCATATCCACCACCTCCATATCCATCAGGGGAGCCGGAGAGTTTGGGAGAGGACTCATTCAATATGCGGCCTCCTGAAGTTACAGGGCAGTTCTCCTTGCCTCCTGTGAGTATTGACTAGCCTATAACTTCAGCGCTGTATAAGTCACCCTAAGCTCTGCTGTAAATCCTGTCTTTCCTATTGTAGACATTAAGTGGATGTGGGAGAACTGTTGTGCAAACAGGTTAAAAGTCTCTCTATGGGTATCAGTTTTTTTATCTCTGAAATGAACGACAGTAATGAAAAGCCTCTGTAATCTTGAAAATGAATGACATGATGAAGTCTAAATAGAATGTGATACACAAATAGAACTCTTCTGAGCTTTCTAAAACATTCTGTATAGAAGTCTGCTTGTTGCATCCAAACTATACCTCCTTCTTACAGAAACTAAACAGTTTTTGCATCAATACATATTTCAGAGCATTTCCCACTATTGCTCATACGAGATGGAAACTAATTCCCCTAATCCTGGATTGCATTTGTTTATTTCTAAGTGCATTGCTTGGAAAGTGAGGGGAAATGGACTCCTTTAGTTTCTGCTTTAGCAACTCATTTGGAGGCATCTGCTTGCATTTACTCTACTGAAATGTTTTCTAATTAATTTATTTAGGAACTTTAATTTGACATCAGTTACTTCTCAAGTTAAATGGAGCCCCTTTGGGTTAAGGTTAGGCAGCATTTTACAGCCTTGTTTGGCAAATATGTTTGTGTGTGTAGTATGGTGTTATCTCACCGCTGTGGGACAGAAACTTTTATTACTTTTGATTCCTCAAAGAGTTTCTTTCAAATTTATAATGAGTAGAATTTTAGTAACCATGTATGTGAAAGCATATTTTTCCTCTGTCACTTCAGTGCTGAGGAGTTAAAAGCTTTAGTATGCTTTTTTAGCCTTGGAGTAGTCATTGCAAGTTTTCATGCTTTTGAGACTGCCCTCCCTCCCTTTAGCTAGGAAACTTGAGCAGTAGGGTTTCCTAAATTGTACAGACTCTGTTCTGGTTGGCTTTGTAATAATTCCGCTATGATGAGAAGAAACCAGCCCAACTTCTCAACTTCATATTTAAGATCTGGTTTGTGCTGACGAGGTCTTTCTTTAAAAAGCCTCTGCTTTTGCTATACCAGGCAAGAGAGTATTTTCTGGGAATCTCTTCTCATAAAACTTTCATCTTCGCATGTTTGCTCTCGCAAAACATGAGTCATTTCTATTCATCTTTGCTCGGACATCTGTTGGAAATTTGCATAGCCTTATGAATAGTGTTTATTGCTGCTGCACAGCCAGCTGGGGAGAGCGCTGATCTAATGTATGCATATTCTCTGCAGGAAAGAGTACAAATTAAGCTATAGAAATACTTGCTTTCCAGTATCACTGGGAGCATCTAAAGCTCTTCTACATTTGGTTCTACAGTCTTTCCAGAATTGTTTTCCTTAACCGTTTCTGTTCCTGTTAACCTCTGCTGAACTTAGCATCTCAGCTTAACAAAACAAGACCCAAAGAGGCTCTGTGTTACTTCATACAGTCTTTCAAGTTTCATTTTGTGTAACAGCCATGAGAGTTAATGCTAAAATAATCTGAAAACAAATATTTTTTTTCCTGATATTTTTAGGGATCTGAAAGTTTTGGGATTTTGAGGAGGATGACATCTTGATCAAATAAGTTGAATATAGGAACCTTGCCTGAGATAAAGGCACAGTTCTGTCATAACCTGCTATATTCATTTTCTACCATCTATGTGGTAGAAAATAGCCTATTTTGCATCAAACACTGCCTTAATTGTTTGTTTCTGCTGTTCTTCCAGTAAAAATGTCCCATAACTGTGTTACCTTCTCATAGGGGAAGAGGACGAACTTGCGTAAGGCCGGCTCTGACAGAATTGCTCATGGAATGAGAGTGAAGTTCAACCCCCTCGCACTGCTTCTGGATTCATCGTTGGAGGGGGAGTTTGACCTCGTGCAGAGAATCATTTATGAGGTACAAATCGTAGACTTGTTTGAGTTAGGAAGGACTCCTGAAGTCATCTAGTTCAACTCAAATGCGGCCTTGTAACAGAAAGAATAGCAATCCCAGTTCATACTGTGATGTCGCAGCTTTTCTGGATGGGGTTGAGAAGTCAAACTGGTAGTGCAGAACAGAAATCTGCCCTTGAGGGGACGAAAAGCAGTCCCATCAGGAAATGGCCACTGGGAGGCTGGTTTGTCTGTGTTCAATCCACTTTGGGTATTTAGCACCAAGACTGTAAATGTGCAGGAGAGGATTTATCACCCATTTTCTTACATGGTATTTTTGCCTCCTATTCAGATAAATTGTGCTTATAGTCAAATAGGCAAGACATTGAAATTTATTATAAAACCTTTTTCTATGTTATCTGTTCAGTGTTTCTGTGAACCAGTTTAGGTTCTCACTGTTCAATGGAGGCTAAAAGCTTATATGTGAATCTTCTGGTGAGATGGGTTACTGCTGTAGTTTTCTTCCTGTTGCTGATATCCTCTGTAGAATTATGGCT
>PPHD01009652.1:0-16878 GCA_002909625.1 Bambusicola thoracicus | reverse complement strand
CGGTGTTCTTTTATAATGAAGTCTGCTCTAAAACGAAAAGAGAATGAAGTGAATGTGTTAATCTTCCTCCCTGCTGAAAAGAAACAAAGCAGGAAACCACAGACCCTTTTATTGCCAACCATCTAGACATGCATAGCATGTTCTCACAACTTAGTTGCTTTCTTAGGACTCAAGTAAAGTTATTCCCTTCTGTTTCCAGGGCTGCTTATATTTTTTAATAGGAAATAATCCAACTTTTGATTAACATTTTCTATGTATTTAGATGAATGAACAAGTGAATATGAACAGTCTTTGGAATCCAGGTATCTTATCATGTTATATGAATGTATAGGGTTATATGAATACGTAGGCTTCCCTACCCTGTGCTCCATTTTCTGTGTTTTAAGGGACATGACTCTGTTTCCAGAAAATGTTGAATTCTTGCAAGTTGGAATGGAAAATCCTCACCTCAAACCTAGATCTGACTGTAAACCAAAGTCCAGACACTCTTCTGGGTTGTGATCTGGAATTCCATCTCCTTGTGGATGTGCTGAATGCAGTAACAACTGAACCATTGGGAGACAACACCAGCTCCTGCTGTGTCCTCTTCTTCCTTTCAGTTGCTTAGCTACTTAATTTCTGGAGTCAGTGCTCATCTGTATGTCTCATTCTCTCATTCTTCCCATGATCTATGGGCTTAAACTGGATTCCATTCTGAAAGCCTAGCATCCATTTGAAAATCAATCTCTAACTCTGTTTTATACTCTGAAAACAGAATTGCAAGTTGAAGGCATTTTAAGGCCTCTTTGTAAAGTCAAGTGTGGACTTAAGTGTTGTGGTTGAGCAAGAGTTATTTGTGCCAGTTTGATGTCTTACAGTTAGTAATGGGCAATCTGTAGACAATTCTGTAGACGGCAGATTTTTTAAATTATTATTTCTTAGGAATGAGATGTGAACTCCGCTGGTGCGGAACACGTCTCATTCTTCTGAACAATAAAGGAGCTAAAAAAGCTGCAGACAGCTCATTAATTCAGATTTCCAGGAATCAGAAAGGAAGGTGAAGTCTTTTCATTGTGCATGAAGAAAACTTAGGAAGCATCATTTCTCACCCACTTCAGTCTTTTCTTTTTCTTCTTGTTCATACTTCTTCTCATGAGGGAGTGCTGCTACTCTAGGGATGGAGTGGACGTGGATGTTCTATACACAGAGGCTATTTGATTTACTTTGTGTTTTTAAATTCACAACTTGGGAATCTCTAAAATTTGCTTCCAAATAATACAGATCTATTTTGCTTTAGATGTTTTATGAACATACAGCTGAGACAGTGTTGCCTGCAGTCAGAGAACTCAATAATCCTTTTAATTTTGAATGTAGTAAACATTTTAAAAATGATACACAAGATTTCGTCCACAGTCCTGCCATTTTAACGGCATTCAAAATGATGTTATCATATATTACTGAAAGTTTCAAAAGCATTTTATGGTGGGAAACTATGTCCAGGTGAATTTTAATCACTAAAAGCAATTTAAAATACGTATCTTTCATTAGATTTGCCTTAAAAATTATGACTTTAAGCAAATGAGTAATTATCTCTCTTTAACCACTGAAGTTAAATCACAGTGCACATCCTGCTCTATTGGACTCATTCCCTTTCTTAGGGAATCGTGATTCAGAAGGCCCCACTGTTGTGCTGTTCATGAAACTGTTCCTCAGCATGCTTCAAACAGTTGGCGGTTTCAGGACTCTGTTAGTAGATAAACTTTTTCACTGCAATAACATCCAAGTATTTTCCCCACAGTGCTGCAGAGAAGCAGAGAAAACATCAGACAGGTTTCCTCTCGAGTGTGAATTTAAATCGCAAAACTTACGGCAACAGCTGCTCAAAGTTTGATTTAAGGTCTCCTATATCCTCTCAGGGTTGACCTTCATGCTATTTCTAGAATTTTTAGTAAATCTGAAGAGCAGAATGGGAATTAAAATAAGTAAATAATTAAAACCCTGTGAAACTCAGTTGCTGGAGTCTGCTTTTTGGTGACGTCCATATTTCTTTATCATAGTTTCCTGTAAGGAGTCAGGAAAGCGTCCTCATGTTTCAGCTGCTATTTCACTGCCAGTGATAGCATTATCCATTGACCTTTATTCTCAGTCTAGCAGTTCAGAATGAAACATGACTGGAAATCTTTTTTTTAAATCTTAATTTTAATTTTTCTCCTCATTTCAATTGAATGGCTCAAGGTTATTTCCTTTCCTATTCTATCTTCTCTGAGTATCCACTGGCAGTAACCTGTTTCTAATAAGAATATGAAGGTAGAAATTTGCAAGTCTCTGCTATACAAGCGCCAGTTCTTGGTTTTGTTTTCTGTCCTTTTATTATTTTGTAAACACATTAGGGGAACATTGTTGGCCTTTGTTTTGTATTTTGACAGTTTAAATATTGATCTAAACATACTGAAGGGGAAGAATTAGCATTTGGTGAGCTGACACTTCACAGCATGACTTTTGGAAATCTGCATGCTCATTTTCTTCCCCTGTAAGGAATTAGTAGCTTTTATGTGTGCAGGAGAAGCAGCCAAATCCCCTCAGTGTAAGAGTAAATACCCTGTCATCTCCTATGCAGGAATGGATACTTAAAGACAGGAGAAGTTTGGTTCAGTTAATTCTTGCTAATTTTCAGCCTTGAGATTACTGAGAGAGATCTTCATTAATGGATCAGATGAGACTGTGAGATTTATCTTGCTTCCGTTTTGCATTTGAACAACCTCAGGACAAAGGTCTGACCAAAGCCATCTTGGTCTAAGAATTTCATATTCAGCTGGAGAGCCAATGTTATTCCACCTATGTGTGAAATGACATCTATGAAATAATGCTTGTTCCCTTCCCATTCTATGCGATTGCCTAGCTTTTAAGTCTTTTCACAGAAAATCAATCCCTCTTCTTAATATAAATGTTTTTGTGTAACCATACCGTTTGCTTGATTTACATGTGATTTCAAATCCCTTAAGTTTTATCACCAATTCCTGAAACTTAAATTAATGATAGTTCAAGTCCTTGATTGCATTCTTAAGCTTACTTAATATATTGGTTTATCTATGAGTAGCATTTTGTTCTGTCAGACCATCAGCATTCAGGGGTTCCCTGTGTGTGGAGCCCAAGTATCCTAAAAGGGTTAATGGCTAAAGATCATAGTGCAGAAATGTGGTTCAGAGTGGAGAAATGGCAACCATCTCTCTCCTGCACTCTTTTTCTTGATGACATCTGTGGAACTGTATGGTAGCTAAGGGTCAACTGTTAACTTCGGTGTCAAACAACCTCCAAAACCCTTGCTCCATATCATGTAGAAATAGCATAGAGATATCTCTTGATTTATAATGTTATTCAAAAGATATTCATTTCAAGATTACATTGCAATGAATTTATTAGCTAAATTAGTCTTTTTAAACTTCTATTTTATTTACTTCATGCTCACTGTACATGTATGGCTTATAACTAGATTACCCTGTGCACTCAATAATTTTCCTTTCTTATTTATGGGAGACTTTTGCAAAAAAAAAAAAAGGAAAAGGGGAAAAATAAACAGTACAATTACAGATGCTGGCTGGAGGAATTAGACTTAGGCTTCACTTCGTAGCTGAAATTGTTGTTGTTGTTTTCCTAAAAATGCCAGCGAGTTTTAAAATTCCACTTTCCTTTAATCAATTTGTAAATATTTTTCTGTTCTTCCAAAGCAGTACTCCTTCTTGCATATTCTACCATTTTTTTAATTCATAACCTTGCCAGAGTATGTTAACGTATTCTGTAATAAATGTATGTTTTGCATTATTATGGAGTTGGGGAGTGTGATCAACCTAGATACTTCTCTGTGCATGTCCAAAGCCTTATCCAGTTGTTAGCTATGAAAATAAGGAAGACATCTTTCTGTTGCATGGAAATAATACATCTTGCTTAGCCTTGTTGCCTATTACATCTTGCTTAGCCTTGCTGCGCAGTTAGTTTTTCAACTAGACTTCAGGGTGAGGATGGACTGACTGCATTCTAACCTGAAAGTACTAAGACGGTATCTGTGAACTGTGGCTAACAAGAAGCAAAAGCTATAGAAATTACGTTGTACCTTCTTAATGAAAGCCTGAAGTCATTTTTTTCTGAGGTAGATTATTTAATAGGTTTCTTAATTTCTGTCAGTTCAAAAATAGTGCTTCTTTACTTGTCATGTGGGCAGAGAGGCATTTAGCCTTTGCAGCAGCTGTATAATTTTCTGTAGCGTACGAGGCTATGACTGTTGTTGCAGCTCCAGCACTACACTTGTGCTTTGGGATGAGGTGTGTGTGTATATGTATGTGGTTTTGAAGTTAGGACAGGGAAGGGTAGAACAGTGTTAATTCTCATCTGCCCTACTGTGAGCGGGGCATTACTGCGCTTACGGTGTGGCTTTCCTAGGCAGTGCTTTTACAAACTCTCACAAGAAACTTTCAGAAATGTTCAGTGCTGAGGACTTAACTTCCAAAACCTTGTTTCTGCCTGAGGACCTCTTCTGTTTTTAACTTCCTGTCCACTGTATCAAGCTGGATCATTTGTCAGAGAATGGAAATAAAATTTTAGGCTGCGATCTCTTCTTCCAGCAGTCACAGTTCTAAAAAGAGACAGAACTGGTAAAAAGAATATTTCCCTGATTTTAAGTATCTTATGAAAGCTGTCTGCTTTGAAGCGTTAGAGCAAGTCCTTGTCAGAATACATTAGCGAGCACGGAACGTACAAAGCTATGCATTAGGACATGAGAATGGCTGTGCCAGCTTAGACCAGAGGTCTGTCCAGCCCCATGTTTTATTTCAACAGTGCCAGTGGCAGACTGTTAGGGAAGAGTCACAGACAAGGCCAGCGTACAGCTATAGCTTCCCAGAATATTCTCCCAGGCTGCCATGGTCTGTGGCTCAGGGACATGCCAAGATACAGTGTGTCCTGGTGTTTAGCTGCCTTTTGTAGGCGCTATAAATGTGTCACAAAGCCCTGCCTGGGCATCTACCCTACAGAAATGCTTGCATGTGTATTAGGACACAGTTGGTCACTGAACCCAGCCAGCCAGCCAGAGACACATTTCACGTGCCCAGACACTGCTGTGTTTGTTGACTCTGGTGTGAAGATTCATGCTTGTGTAGGATTTTCCAAGATTTTATAGAAAGAAAAAAAAGGGGCAAACAAACAAAACAAACTCCATAAAGGTTAAAAAGAAAAAAATGCATGTCTATCTGTCACACCTTTGTTTTCAGGATTTGAATCCTGGACCTTGCGTATTTTATTAGGTTTTGGCCACCTGAACTTGAAGTGTCTCCAGATGGCTTACCCGCTTTAGTTCACAATACAAGACCCCACAGTGGGACAGAGCTCTGCGGGATGCTCGCTGCCATAATTTTCTTCAAATTTGATGAACAGGAAAACCATGTGGAAGCTGAGTCATACTGGGGTGAAAGCCAGCTGGCTGTTTGGAAATGGCTGATGCTTATGGTCTAATTCACTTTAACTACTGCATCTTCGCTGACTGTGGAGAAAAGTCACCTGGACTGATGAGTCTGTAGCTGCCTTTCTCCTTCCCTAGCAAGGAGAATGTGAGAGGGAGGGGATCTTCTTTAATCTTCTCATTGTAAATTATGACAACATTTTCCGTGGGATTCTTGGGAGAATACTGATCTTGTTTTCTCATTTTTCCACTCAATGTCTTGACTCCTTTTTATCCACTCTGAGTTGGTGGAAGAATACGTTTTCATCAAGGTGGGTATAAATTGCTTTCAATGATAAAAAGACAAAGCCATCAAGAGTCAAATCTGCACACAACAGTGGAAACAACTGACAAAGTATCCACTTAGGTAAAGGTGATTCCATGTTAGAAGAAGCTCCCTTTTTGGAAGTGAAGTTAGAGTCAAGAATATCTTTAAAAATAGAAAATCGTTTTGAAATGTGACCATGCTGCATTGACTTAACTGTATGTGACATGTCTATCTTGAGGGATTCCTCGAATCCTAACCATAATACTGTGGATTCATTTCTTGTTAATCAGTCTGGCAAACTGTTGATTGTCACCATTTCAGAGACCATTCTTCCGCGATTCAGTTGAAAGGTCTGGCATGCTGAAACTTATTGCTCAACCCTTTCACACTCATGATGTCACATGTATAAATTACATTATTTTAATGATTTTTTTTTCCCTCTATTACTTTTGGTGTTTCTCGCTGCGGTATCTGGAGCACAGGAGTTTTATACATTGACAGAAAACCTTTAAGGTCGAGTTGTTCTGGCGGCACTTTTAAAAGGAAAAAGCAGCATTTGTGGCATGATAAAAGGCATTCAGAAGGAAAAACAAGAAGGAAAAAAAGAGGGAAGAGGGAAGGAAAGCAGTTGTTGCTCGCACGAGGGAACAAAAATTCAAGTGCTAAGAGAGCTAGCACAGGCAGTAATTACTCTGAGCTACACAGTTTTTCATACAGCCTTGAATCAGGGAAGAGTAAGATGCGAAAGGAGAATGATTAATTAATTTTAAAGAACAGAATCTGAAGTCATACATTAAAAAAAAATACTGGATTTGAGGATTTGTGTGCTGGGGAGTTTTTTTGTTTCTTTGTTTTTTTAAGAAAAAGCATAATGACAGCGTGTGTCCCTCCTGGCATTACTTTAATTCGTGGGTTTATAGTCTCTGTTTTTATAACTGTATCTTACTTGCATATTTATTTTCACCTGTGTATGACAGTCCAGTTGTATAATGTGCAATAATTTGGAATCACGTATATATAATCTTAGATGTTGCTAAGAAGCAAACTCTTTGGCAGTATGAAATACTTCACTGGGCAACTCCACAGCTAAATTGCAGGTTGCATACAAGCAGGAGGCTGGACCAACAGGACCATGGCTGTAAACCCAAAGACATGCTCTGTAGCAGTATTTGGTATGATATGCACTGGGTTTTAGCAGCATGTAGTTTGCTTATAGTGTTTGCTAGATAAAAGGATCCTGGCCACTTCTGTCAGACAATGTCATAAGCATTTATCAGCTAACCATAAGGGCTAAAGGTTTTTCATTTCTTGCAAAAGTTGGGACTGTGTTTGTGAAAGGTAGTCAGGCTGATTTAGGGTCGGGGAGGCACCACTGGCATTTGAAAACATTTAAGCAAAGAAAGCTCCAATTCTCTTTGAAGCAATGTCCTTTTGTAAATTGCTCTGCATTTATCTTTGCTTTCCTTCATGCGTCAGCTCCTTCTGTGTATCTCATCTTCTCCTCTGCTCAAAAGACCATGAATCTGTAAATCACAGTCCTTTAGAGGATCTTCTGCCCCCTTGAGAGCTTCAGTCTACTGTGATAGTCATGCAAACAGTGGAGTCTCATCACTTGCAGGTCCCTTTCTGGAAAACTGAGTTGTTATACAGTGTTCAGAACTAGCAGTCTTCATCTGGAAACTCCTGTGTGAATGGCTAAGAAAACAGAAAACATGTTTTGGTATTTTATTTGGACCTCTGAGTACTTGAGTGGTGAAAAATGATTATGCAAATTTGGCAACATACTAGTATGATTTGTATTTGATGAATATCCTGATGCAGGAAGCTAGTGGTTAGCTAGAGGAATTTAGCGGTGCCTTTGCACAACTGGACTCTTAATTTGTGCATAATCTACGTGTACCAAAATCTCCAGAACAAAGGCACTAAAATGTACAGAAAGGACTTGGCCAGTTAAATTTGAAAGTCTTCTTCGCACTCTTCAGATTAGTGAAATTACTGAGTGTTCATGGTTGGGGGTAGCTGAATAACATCTCAGAAACAGGGTGTGAATAGCCTGAAGACAAAATGTTCAAGAAAGGCTGAGAATTGCCTTAAGGAGGAAGTAAGAGCACTTTTTACTTGTTTGGATATACATTGCCAACACCTATCCAATCCATGAAATACCTAATGAAGAGAGGTGTTTTGTTCACTTGTGTTCACTTCTTGAATGCAGAAAGGATCTTTTACAGAAATTACGTGCTAAATTTCACATCAGGCAATTGATTGATGGAGTAGTGAGAGCTGGTAAAATGTCATCACAGCAGAATACACAGAACAGAATACAGGAATATGAACTTCAAGGCTGCACTATGCACACATTCCTACTCTTTAATACAGTAACTTAAATTGGAAGGATAAAACTAACTTTACGTGGTCTTGATTTAAGCAGGATTCCACTGAGAAAAAATGTACTGCTGTAGCCTTAAAATTAGACTGGTTTCGCTTGCTAGAATCTGTCTTTTCAGATTATGTGGAGATACTTTTGGGACCTGAGGAGTCTCACTAAGGCAAAAACAATTCAGAGTTGCTTTTGGTTCTTCAAGTCACTGCATGGTCTGGTTTTGCCCTCAGAATTTACTTACAAGTCTGTACTTTATACGCATTGTACTCAGCTCCCAGGTGGAGCTAGCGCTGGAGAAAATGCCCAGGTTTGTGTAAATTCTTGATCTCCAGTTGTTCTTACTGAAAGGCACAAATGAGAAAGGAAAATCTGTGCTCAGTCTAGTGATAAAAAGGTGTACTGCAAAAAGAAATTTGAATCTTGAATTCATAGAGGTTAGTCATTAGAGCTCCAAGTCTGTCAGCCAGATTTCAGAACAACTTCTCTGGAAATGGTCATGGATATTTTACCACAGCTCAGATGATGTCATTCAGTAAAGAAAAAAACTGCATCAGGACTCAGAAGCCTCGTTGGTTGAGGTTTGGTCCAGAGTAGAAGCCTTATAAAGATATTTCCTCTCAGCTTAGGAGAATTTGAGGGTCTCAGTGATGTCAAAGGCTTCACTATAAAGAGTTCTCCACCATGAGTACATCTCACTGTACTCCTGAAAGGCTCAACTGAGACATTTGAGATCTAATTTTGCACTAAAACGCGTCTGCTTTGTATATTGGATTGGGTTGGGCTTCTTTTAAGAAAATGAATTGCCTTAGGCTGCCTTAAAACATGACTCTTCCGGATGCCAACATTTCTTAAGGGCAGCGGTGGGGGGGGAGGTGGTAAAATAAAGCTGATATCCAGGTTGGTTTTGTTTAGCTAATGCCTCTCCCCAGAACTACTGCAAAACCATTTACTGCCAGACTGCCCAGTTTCAGCTCCAGACTTGTGGGAGATTTGCTTAACACTTGATGAGGGATATGACTTATTTATTATTAGCTCAACATAGTTTGTTTTTGTTCTGAAATAATAAAAGACACACTGTTAATAAATGTAAGTAAAAATATACCTTTTTAATGAAATATCCACAGCCAAAACTTTGGCAGGACTCTCTTGACAACGGGACGCTTCTATTAGATTATAGATAAAGAAAGAATGGTGGTGGTGGGAATACAGGCTCCTAGGTGTTTCTCAATTTTGAGTTGCTGTTTCTGCCTCCAGTCAGCTGCAGATGCCAACTGTCCGCCCACTGCTTACATCTTTCAGACAAGCACATTGTTCTTCCATTGTTCTTCCTCCCATGCTTGAGAGGTGCAAACTGCCTCATTATTTTCATTCTCATCGTCTTTGATGTTCTCTTTTTTCTTCTGTCACGGTTGTCATAAATGGCCAGTTTGTGGTGTGCCAGAACTATTACCCATCCTGCTGACCAACAGCAAGATCAAGTGTGCAGCCTCCCACCTTTGTCCATTACCTTCTGTTACTCTTGCTTTATACCTGGATTTTAATCTGAACTGAATCCAGCAAAACTTTTTTTATTCCCAGCAACTTGAGTTGACAGCTGATGAGATGAATTGCTAGTAAGTAGAGATTCAGGTAGGCTTTCAGGTTCTGCAAACTCCTCTTGGGCTGACTTCAGGAGAGATAACCAGCAATGTTGTTTGTAGTTGCTCTCATGACAAGCAGAGGGTGCATTCACTTTCCTTGTATGAGTCATGATTTTTCTGTGCTTCGTTAAAAACTTGTTACAAAAATGGTCACTGTGCTTGTGTTGCATTAGTATTATGTTTGCATAAGCCTTGCAGTTGCCATCAGCCTGGAGACAAATAGCTTGTGTCCGTGGTGTGGATCAGCAACATTTGACAAAAATAAATGTGGAATGAGAAATGTTATTCTGCCTTTGAGCATTTCATCTTCTTTGGCTTCTCTTAAGAGTATCATAAGTCTCCATCCTTTGAGAAAAGATAATTGTTGCACTAAGTGCAGTATTTATGTGCTTTGAAAATTTCCTTGTCTTTAAGTTCTGTCTGCAGACTGGTGTAGAAGTGGATTGTGTGACAGCTCACTGGCAGAACTGTCAGCTCTCACAAGAAAGGCAGCAGCAACGTTAGGAAATGTTTCAATATTTGCATTTGCATCTTCTGCTAGGGATGTATATTGCGAGTAGCCTGTCATCGAGAAGAGCAATTTTTCATGGTTTACAGATCACCTGGAGTAAAATCTGTGGTTTACTGAAAAAACACTGTAAGTTCCCCAAGCTGCCTTAGGACATTTTATAGGAACTGTTATATTCGTGATGTGAATAGGTAAAAAAAATATATTTATCTTTCTACAGAAATGCATTTAACAGTCCCATATATCCAGCAAATGTTAAGGCCTGTGCTTGGGACTATTTAACATCTAGTCAGAAACAGTGGCAGGAAAACCTTAATAGAGCAAAGCCTGTGGGGCATTTAATCTTTGCTGCCTTGCGTTGGGTGGCATTAAGGTTTTCTAGTGGTGTACATCCTGAATTCACTGAGTTTGTCCAAGTTGTCAGGGAGTCTTTTAAAGTATTTTTTGAGAGTTGTCCCAGTGCATGTTGGAGAAGCACTACATAAACTTGGGACTTTGAGAAAACTGATGATTGTTGACCATTGTGGTCTTTTACATTGAACTTCTTTGTGTTTCTAGAGAATAAGTGACATTGAGGAAATGCTGTCCACCGTGCTATATAAACATTCATCCATGGAAAGATTTTTATACGGGGTTCTGCTTATCTCTAAGCCTCCCTTGGGAGCCAAATTCACAGAAATCCATCACACAGTGCTAGATGGCTTCAAATTGCCACAGATGTCATCACTGTTAGAGGTTTCTTCTGACAAGCCTGAATTACTGGCTCTATCAGTTGCAAGTGAAAAGGGATTTTTCATCTTCTCAACCAATTTTGCTAACAAGTGTGGCTTGACAGCTCCATTCAGGATGCTGATAGCTTTTATTCTAGGCTTCAGAATACAGTCCCCCAGGGAGCACTCAGTGAACTACAGCAATTACAACTTTTAACTGTGCTTTCTTTGCCTCTTGGTTTCAACCGCAAAGATTATCTGAAATAAGACTTAGCCTTTGATCAGGTGATGTATTTGTTTTCCAGGTTCTCAGGTTGGGTTGGCACACTGGCACACAGTTGGATTTCCTGGCACCCATGGCTTGTATTATATCTATTCAGTGTTAAACAAATTGTTTGCGAGTTTCCTAGGATAGTGTAGGTACTGGAAGCCCTACAGCTGTATTTACAGGTTCATTTACCCTGTCTCTCACTGTGGTTGTTTGGCTTAAATGCCGTATTAAAGTGCCAATGCCATGCCCAGGACCTAATTTAGCTAATTAAACATTAGTTCTTATGCCCCCATTAAACTGCATCATGCTGAGCAGAAACTCCCTCTACACTTACGTAAGTTCTGTGGGACAGAACTGTATATTGAGTATTGTCATCAAGATGATCTGAGAATTTTTCATTTATACTTGTCACATGAATGTGAGTGTACATGTGCAAGTATTTCTGAGTAGAAAATTCTTTGTTATGATAAAATATCAAATGAGTTGTTAAGTAATGTGTTTCGTTCGTATTTTTCATTTCCCTTGAGAGTATTAGGTGGTTTTGACTTTTGTTTTCCTCCCTGGCAGAGAAATGATTCAGTCATGGCCCTTGAACGAGAGGAAGTTACTTAGATGTGTTTATAGCTGCTGCTTTCTCAGGCCAGCAGGTTATGTGGTATCTTTAATTACCATTGTCTATGCTTGGCAGAGATTTTAATTGTTGATGCAGACTATCAGGGTCAACTGTTACGAATTATTTGCCCTCTGCAGGATTCTACATTCCCCTTGCTTAAGCGCATGGTCCAGCCACAGCGCGTGGGAGGTGATAGATTTGATGGACCTGAAATAAAAATATTCTATCACAAGAGCAGTGCTTTTATCTGGGTATGACTGTATACTTCATGAAGAGCTATTCAAATTAATAGTGGAGACTTTCCTATTAAGTATGACTGTTTCAGAGGTGAAAAGTATTATTTTCTCTCATAGCAGCTCTATTAATGACACTTGCTCTGGGATATTCATACTATATTAAATCTCTCTAACCTGTACTTTGATGCTGGCAGATGATAACAGTACTTCAGCTGTGACCCAATTCTGTATTGTTTTTTCTACTACCTTCACAGAAGGTTGTGACTTTGAGAATTTTCCAAGATGTCTATTTTCAATTTTCTTCCCTCTTTTTTTTCCCACTTGGCAATTGCTGAGGTAACTAGGCCTGGTCTTTAGAAATATTAGATGCCATCTGGAAATAAGAGTTTTCATATATCATGGTCCAGCAAAGAAATAAAAGTTTTGCAAAGTGTGCACTATGCCTTTAACCGTGCAGGGAAAATCAATACAGGTCAATCCAGCACCATGCAGAGGGCCTCACAGGAGTGAGTCTGCTCCAGTCAGGAGTTCTGCAGTCACTCAGCACGTTGCCATTCTCAGCCTTTGTGAGTGACCCCATCAAGGGATGGAAATACTAATTAGCCCACTAACACAGCAATCCCTGGTCTTACCAGTTACCTGTGCATTAGTCCCTGTTAATTCTGTAGAAGTACCATTCTGTTTGGGTATGCCCAGAACAGCGCTCACCTCTTTGCTCAGATGTGCCCGCAGAGAGTTTCAGGACAGTCCTTGTAACCCACACAGCAAAGCAGAGTGTAAGGAGCAGTCTGTTACCTTGCATGATGGCCCATGTTATGTTTACCAAAAATCTTCTTTTGACTTTCCAACCAGTGTTCACAGAAAAGTAGAGCACACAATCTACTAGTAAATAACTGGAAAGGTGAGGAGGTGGCAGGTGAGAAGAGTACAGAGTTAAATATTTTGAAGACTAAACTGAAATATGTAGGATTTGTCATATCTCTTTAATCTTTAATTTCCGTTTTACTATATAATCTCACAGTATTGCTTTTGAGGAGAGTGATATTGATGCTGGTGTGTAAGATAAGAACTCAGAACAAAGTGTATTATGTCCTATCAGAAGGCACACATAATCCAGACAGGCAGATCTGTGGTTTCATTTTCATTAAAACCCCTCTGTGTAATTCTAGCAGTGTGAAGAAACTTCAGAAGATACTTTTACACGTAATTTATACCCAGAGAACTGGCATGAACATTGTTAAGATGTTCAGTGGACAAATGGTTCAAACTCTTCAAAGTCCTTCACAGATTTGGTGTAGCACGTCAGCATCAGCTTCAGACAATCGCAGAATCATAGAATTGCTCAGGTTGGAAGAGACCTTAATGATCAAGTCCAACTGCAAACAAACCACACTACCCTAACTCTAACAACCCTAAGCTTCTTAGATTCTCCCATCCTTAAAGATAAGTTCAGAGCTCAAGCTGTTTGCTTCAAGGAAGTGGCAGCAGCAGCACTGAGAGGGGAAAAAAGCTGCTTCTATTTTCAAGCCTTTACTTGTTCCTGTGAGAAATTCCTTATTCCTGTAAGGAATTTTGAGGTTGGTGAGACAGCTGCAGGGGCTGGAGTAGATCACTGCTCAGCCCAGTGTGCCAGAAGCTGTGAGAGGCAGTGGTGGGAAGGACAGAGAAGTAGCAAGGGAGGGTGCAGGGGAAAGGCTAACATGAAAAGCTCAAAGACTCTGCTTGAAAGGAAATAATGATAAATCCTTTGGCACATTTCTGTTACTCAGTGCTGAGTTTGTAGAAAGATGGGCAAACCTAAAACTTAGCAGTCCCGGCAAAAGTAGTTTGATACAGTCTATTGAGATTTATGCTGAGATGACTTTACAGCATTTTGACAGTTTCAAGAACTCCTTAAAATTGATGGAAATGCTGTTCATTTTTATACTTCTTCACTCTACCAGAGCACTTGGAAATGAACTCAGTGTGACTCGAGATCAAGTACACTTCTTCATACTTCAAACTGGCAGCCAAATGAATTGTGTGTAATCTGAAGCTGTGTAGGTTCATGTTTCTATTCTCAATCACAGGAGATTTCTCCTTTGTTTTGAGGATAGCAGCACTGAATAACTGGCAAATGTTACTGTGCAACACAGGAGCAAAATATTATGCTCTTCTGAACTCCAAATCCTTTCTTTCGGTATGACAAAACTGCTGGTGCAAATCTTGGACACCCCTTGCTATGGGATTGTTGCATGTTTTCAGTTAATGATCACCTCTCTAGTCAGACGAAGTGAAAAAGTGGACTAGTATGTATATTGTGAGACTTGTGTGCAAAGTAATAGAGGATTTGCAACTATTTTTCACCTAACTGGCTGTTAGACTGAATCAGCTGACTAGGGTGAAAAATCAGTGAGAGAGTGAGGAGGAGTGAGTGATTCATTAGCAGTGTTTGAACCCTCAGACTTGATGAGAAACCTTGGTATCCTGCCATTACGTTTTCTTTGCACTTACTGTTTGGGATGCTGGGGATACTTCTAAGAAGACTACTGCTTGGAGGGTGTTCTTCTTTTCAGTTTCCAGCTGACTGATTCTCTGAGGAACTTGAAGCTCAGCTCATAGTTAAAGGGGAAGTATAGATTTTTGTTTCCTTTACTTCTCTCTGTTGGAGAGTAAGAAGCCTTCCTGCTCAGCTGTTTCTCCAGGCTCAGAGTTTTGGGAATATATACCCAGGCCTTCATTTTATTTTACACCACACTAGTAAATTCAGTACCTGCTGCTTCCTTGGATGTTCAGTATTTTAATAGGTAAGCTTTCCAGAACTTCCAATTGGAAATCCAGTATGATGGTCTTGAAAATTGCCAGTAGATGTAATAATAAAATACAATTTTATTGCTCTTTATTTTACCTATATATTTTGTCTTCTTGCTGCTGAGATTCCAAAATGCGTTTGCATCAAATTTTCAAACCTTCCCCTTAACCAAATGGGCTTAGGACAGTTATAAAGGCCTTTCAGATTCTCACTGGGATGCATCTGCAGTTGTGGTGGAGAAAGAATAGCAGGTGCCTTGAGAATCTCCGCAAAATGAGGATAATTGACAATGCTGTAGATTTCCCTTGAAGTCTGAGCTTGAAGAAACTGGTATGATTCTTAGCACAAAAATTTCATTGTGTTTATTGCCGTGCTGGGATTTTTTTCAGCCAAAAGCACATGCATCTTTTTTGGTACTGCGCTGTAATGCCCAGAGATACATCAATATGTCCCTCTCTTTCATAAACTAGCTAGCCAGTTGTTGCTTTTTTTTTTTAACTTTGTCTTATGAAACGTCTTATGTTTTTTCCAAAGTTGTACCTCACAGACCCCACATATTGGAGGCAAGATGATCTTCTTGCTGTAAAACTCACTACCTGTCTAATTTCTATCAGACAAGACAGTTTAGAGCTTTCTCACCCCTGAGACAATATGGTTTTGAGGCTATGACAACAGAGTGGTAGGTCAAGCCTTGGAGATTATAGCTACCCAGACTAATTCAAACAGGCATGTGTAGAACTGTTCTGTTGAATCTCAAAGCCAGAAGATCATTCGGTCTGTAAACACTGTAATGGTGTTAGAGATGAGCTGAGCCCTTCAGCGGATGCGCAGTGACCTGCATTCAGCCTCAAGCACAAGCCCTGAAATTGTCTTGCCAGCACTGTCCCTGCTGCTGTCTGGCCCAAGAATGGTTGCTTCACCTGTCCCTACCTGAGAAAGGGAGACAGGGTCAACAGTCATCCTCCTTTGAAAGGGGTAGAAATGGTCAGCCTCTTCTTAGAGGGTGGGAAGCATACATATGCATATGTATATACATATATATGCATAAATGTATTTACACACTAAGTATCTAGTACTTCTCGATTTACTTTGTGTAAGGAATGCATGTCGTAACTCTAGTTGTGATTTTTTGTGTGTTTCTGAAGCAGCCGTAAATCCTGCCTGATTTTGATCTCATATTTCACATCCATTTATCTTCTGTTTTCAAGCACTGTGTGAAGAGGATTGTTCTGAGTTTCCAAATAGCTTCCATAAATTATTTAGAACCAGATATGTCATATTAAAGAAACAAAATCAAATAAACAAGGCTTCTCTGGTGAAACAGCTCTTAAGTATGGAAGCAGAGGGGTTTGTGCTCCCTCTTCTGGCCAAGCTCGGACTGTCACCACTCACAACGTTATTGTCAAGCCCACTCAGACAGCAAAATCTTTGGGGTAATTGAATGTTGAGAGGGTCAACATATCGAGAGATTTTCCATACTTCAGGAATAAAGGTGTTGTGGTTTGTTTTTGCATCCGCTGGCCAAGGCTAGGGTGAGAGAAGATGGCTTTCTTGCGAGAGTCTGCAATTCCATTTGGATTGATCTGCAAAAGGAATAGTCAGTGTATGGGTTCAATATATTACGGAAGGCAAATAGTAATGGAATTTTGCTCGTTGTAGAAGGAGTCTGTAGACACAAGCTCAAAGTATCTGAAGGCTTTGAATCTTTTATCTTACCTCAGGTCTTTTTCCAATCAACAATTTTCAGAGTTTAATTCACTTACAGGAAGTCTGTGTTAATAAACTTCTGTTCTATGGAAAGCACTGAAACACTGGTGTGTGTAATATATGCATATAGCTTTCATACATCCTAAATTATTTTTTTAAATGTCTTTCTAAATAAGACTGTATTCCTAATGCTGTCCACTCAGTGTCATTTCTACAGAAATCTATTGAATATGTATCATCTGTTAAAATCAGAAAAATTACTTTGCTGCCTTAGGAGTCCCTTCATT
>PPHD01009651.1:9663-20424 GCA_002909625.1 Bambusicola thoracicus | reverse complement strand
ACATTCAGGGCAGGGAACAGACACCAAAGTGCATCCGGAATAAAGCAGCCATTTGGCTTCAATTAGATAATCCATTTTCCCTCTCTGATGCCCAGCTATCTTCAGAATGTACACTGGCAGACTTGATTGGAACCTTTCACATTCTACTTTTGAACTATATGTTGTATATATTACAGTGCCATAAATTTGACATTTCAAATGGCAACAAATGGCGAGAAAATTGGCCCCTTGTGAATAATAGCCAGCAGCCTTTACATGTAATTATTTTGCCCAGAAATTTAATTTGCTAGACATAAAAGTTATGCTGAATGAGAGAGTGCTGGATAATGATCTTTAAGCTCAGGGAGCAGACAGTCGTTGCTACAGGCATTGAAAGACGTGCCGCTCTTCAAGCCATAACGCAAATTCCCTGTGGCTAGGAGCATTTCTGCAACAAATTTAGATGATGCTTTATGATGAATGGCTCTACTTAATTTGCAAAGGCTGTCCATATGTAAACTGCACCAGCACAAGCTCTGCATGGGTGCTGCTCCCGGTACCCCAGGGTTGGCTCCCACCTGTGTCCCCAGGAGACACCGAGGTGCCACCAGAACCACAGCTCCAGCACAGGAGCAGAGCCAGCAGCCCCGGCACAGGGAAATCCCAAAGCCCTACAGCAGTGACAGCAAAGGAAACATCCGAGTCCGATATCAGTGCTGTTCTTCAACATACACAGCTGAGATTCAGGCAGCTACCAAAGGTGTCCTGACAATTGTGTTTGCTGCTACCTTAAACATAACTACTGTTGGGAAAGAAAAGAACGGAGTGAAAGAAATAGAAAACAGAAGGTGAATCTAGTGCAGGGAACACAGTACTGAAATCACGTCTGCAAATCATACAGAATGTAGAATACCTGTTGCATCAGTGCAGCAGACACAATACAGAAGAGAATAACCATTAAATCTGTATTGATCCATCAAATATCCACAGCCAGAGCTGGGACCTATTCCCCAGCTCATCGCTCCCAGCTTTAGAAGATGTAAAAATGCCATTTTACGCAGTACATATGCACATTTAAAGATATATTCTGGCACATCAAGGACTGTGTACTGCAAGTAAACTACTCAATTAAGACTCATAAAAGCTAATAACAGAGCTAAAGGAAATCTCTAAATCACATGAAATCAGCCAACAGTTACACACAGCTCTCCAACCAAGTGTCTGTTTTGGTCCCAGGGAGCACACAATTGTTTGAAGGAGATAACTTGCAGTTAGGGCTCCTGAGCCACCCAAAGTAGCATTTGGTTGTGGCTTTAATTTTTGGCACTTATTTGCTTTCTGTGGTTTCAAAAAGATGAACACTTAAATGCACTGCAGGAACATTAGCTATGTGTAAGTACACACGAAGCTGTGCCAGGGCAGACAGGCACACTGATGCAGGAAAACTCAGCAAAACCTGCAAACAGCATCTTGTTGCTCTTTTGTCACTAAAAGCACTAATGTCACACCAGACTTCAGTGACAATAGCCAACATTTTAAGGCTAAGCAGATTGTTTCCATCTCATACCTGTATTTCAATGCTGCACAACAGCCGTCTAAACCCTGGGTCGTGCCATGTGATGCTGAGTGTTCATGGTGTCCAGTGGCAGAGAGGGGCTCCTTAGAGTGCAGGTCACCCTTCCACACTGATATCCAGCTGGATTCAGTAACAGACCAACACACTCTGAGCGCTCAGGCTGCCCAGGATTATTAGCTTTGGGTAACAGCAAGAGCTGACTGAATTTAAAGCAGATAGCACGCAAGAAATTTCATATACTTTTCATCTTGATTTACTCCAGACGAAGCCTTTACATAGCTCTGACATTTAGTGGCTTGATCTAGGGAGAAGTTTTCTATCCCTTATCCTGTGCTCTCTTTTTTTCCCCTGAAGATTTAAGTGTTGATCAAGTCACTGCTGAAGTAGATTAACTCTTCTAGTCACTGGGGGAGAAGCAATCAATGTAGCATAACGTGAGCTGTCAGATAATCATACTTCGGGTCAGACCTGGATCCAGCACACTGAGCCACCTCCAGGAGCGAGGCTGGGCAGCAGCAGCACTGTCTGCTCATCTGCTGGGTGCGTGTTCATTATTGCGGAGCCAAGGAAAAGCCCGGAGCATCTGGGGACAGGCAGAGAAAGTTATTTTAGTGGAGCGGTAAGAGCCCAGTCGTTAGCCATATCCGAACTGCCTTTCATCTCCTAGGAAACCTGGGGCTCGGATGAGCAGAGTACCTCAGTAGTTTTTTCTCCAAGTTTGGATCGATTGCAGGGAGTTGCTCACTCTGTCTTGACGTTAATAGGGTCTTTGGACTTGCATTTCTCTACCTCCCTTCTCCAATTATTTCCTTAATCATCTACGTAAGGGAGTTTGCTATTCCCCTCAATGTTTATACAGTGTTCATTCATCCCATGATTTAATGCCAGTGACAAACATGAAACCTTTCATTCAGTATACGTTATTTTTGCCTGGCCTGCTGTTTTCCACAGAATTTGCTAAGTGGGATTTTGGCTGCCAGGAGGTGATGCAGGGCTGCGTGATGCTGCCTCCCCTTCACAGTGTGATGGAACCCAGAGCAAGACAGCGCGTCTGCTGAAGGAGAAATAACACAACCTTATTTCATAACAAGACTACTGTGAGTCAGAGTATGAGTCTGGGTGCCATGTGGTGCCCCCATGTAGCTTCTGGATTTGAGTTTACTCAGATGGGACCAGGTCAAGATCAACGAGCTGGCTGGTCTGCACCTACAAACCACAGCGACATCGATCTCCAACTGATCTTCCTTTATGAGGCAAAACCTTATAAAAGAACTCACAAACAAGCTCAGGCTCAGGGCAAAGCAATAAAAACTGATCTTTCTTAGGGCACTGTCCAAAATCATGTGCGTAAACCAATGAATCTCAGAGCAATTTCCTTGGAAGCCTCATTGCTGCCTGCAGCCACCACAACTACCAGAGAGACTTCATGAAAGAGCAAACAAAGCCTTCAGCAAGGCTTTCAGGTTTTCAGCTTTGAGGTAAAACCCCACAGCTTCGCCTTTCCTTAATTTACTTCCTACAGATGCCTCCACCACTACAGCTCCTTTCTTCAAGTAATACAAACCGATAAACTCGGCATCGTTAGGTTCAGAATTTCACCCTTTATTTCTTAAAATAGAGACAGATACCACTCTGATCTCTACAGGGCTGGCAGGAGGAGCTGATTCCTATTTTATGTAACTTAGATCACCCTAAGATACAGCCAAGGCAATTAGGAGAACAATTAGTGCCCTAACCTGGTCTGGTCACCCAGCTTTAGGGAACCATCTACTTTAACATTGTCTCCTTTTTGCCACAGGCTCCTCCACAGTGTGGAACCTCTTCTTTCATTGTACAGACTCTTCTCAGGAAATTTTTCTTCCTTTTGAAAGGAAAAAGCCAGCCAAGATGAGAATCCTGGGTAAATACCCTGAAGAGTGTGTATACATTTCCAGTGGCTAACAGACCCTGAAATAGGAACCGCTGCAATAAATACCTTCTCTGACATATTTCTATCCAGAACAAATTTTATTTAATGGGAATTGTTCTAGTTAAACTAAGCTTAGCAAAGTACTTTCTCTAAAGATCCACAAAACACAGACAGAGAGAAACAAAGACAAATCATGGGAATATGCGTGATGCGTAGAAATAGGATGCTGAGTGTAAGGCTGTATTGAGTCTTGTGGGACCTTAAAGTTCTGATTTGATCAAAAAGATTAAATCCTGATGAATCCTGTTATAAGGTATCAGAAATTACAGCTTAATATTGTACTTAATTTTGGCATCTTTACCTTGGCAATGCTCCCACGTGTATTGCACAGCCAGAGCCAACATCTCATCAAAGCTGTGAATCTCCACTAGATCCTCACCCACAGTTACCCAGAGCAGGCTCTGCACTTAGAGGAGATGAAACAGAAGTTCTTTAGGGGTATTTTAAGTACTTCTCTGCAGCAAGGTAACTGCCTTGCCTCTTAGCATACACACTACAGGTTGTTATCTCTGATGATTTGTGTCTAAGAAAGAGCCTCTCTCTAAGTTTTTTTTAGCCCACACTGTAGATTGTTATTTCCACATTACCTCACTTACCTGCAGCCAACAATACAAGAAACAAGGCCCAGGTTCAGCTCAGGGCAGCAGGAAGGAGAGCTCCCACTGCAACCGCTCCTGCGTTAGACTGCAGAGCTCCGTTCCCATCAGTGCGTGTTGCTACCCCTTAATGCGGGCGTTGAGCACTGCCCACAGGGTTCAGGAAGAGCAGGTGAGAGCATCTGTGGGAATTTCCCTTCCCCCCCAGAATTCCAGTATTTCATCCACCCACGCATCCCAGGCTCCCCAAAGGAGGCTCAGTGCTCCTCAAGGCACGCAGACTTCTGGGAGCAATGCTTCTTACAGAGAGCACAGAACATCAGTGGAAGTCCACATTGGGCAGCTCTGCAAATGCAGCCCCCACATGACCACTTCATGGGTCATCGCCACGAAGGAAACCAAATCCTTTAATAAAGCCAAAATCATTTTCAAATCAGTATGTTCTACAGTTTAAATGGTGTGACACTCATTTACACGGGGACGTAGCTGGTTATCTTAGAATATTAAAGCTTCTAATTAAATCTATTAATTAAGGATATTAACTCAATTTTGCATCCTAGAGCAGCAAACTAACATCCCCTACGGACCCAGGAGTTATCTCCTAACAACACAGAAGAGATTACCAACCACAGCGATGCTCCCTCCCTCCCTCCCCATCTTCTGCCTCACATTCCTATCACACATCAACATTTCCAGTATAGTTCTCAGCAGTGGGGAAGCACACGCTGATGAGAGAACCCACAGTCTCGCTGTATTTCCCACCCTGTTGTATGTGTGATGCACAAAACTCCATTTGCAGTAACACCTTTTCAGTGCTTTACTTTAACATCAGAAGGGCCAGGTATGTGCACTGCAACGCACAAAGAGAAGAGCCTTGCTTAAATATACATAAGCATTGAAATTCCTGTCATATATTTGTATATGCTTTTTATATTATATACATACTATGCCTCTAAGATATTAAGTATGAAGTATTAATCACATAATCAAGGAACAAAATTACCTCAAATCCAAGTGGAAATGCTACAACATACTTCAAATGCGATGAAAATACGTTAACCCAAAAATCACCCTTACTATTGGCCAAAGCAGGGCAGACCAGAAAAAAAATTGTGAAGTGGGGCAACAAGAGAGACCTTAATTGCCATACAACCACCTTTTTACTTCTAATGCATTGTCTTGTGAATTTTTACAGCACATTAGAAGGCATTACGAAGCCAATTAGATCTTACATAAATTATTAAGTGAAACATTTACTCAATTAATTTTAACTCCTTCTCCTTTTTTAATTACCCATGAACACAACTGGATTGCCATGGCCACACGTGGCTAACCCGTTCTTCCAGTGAACATTTCCTGAGCTCTCCTCTCATCACAGCTCAGCACCCTTTGCTGGGAGCTCCCATAGCACACAGCTGCTCAGCATCACCCGCAGTGCTCCCACTTGGCCCAAAGGGGTGCAGCTTTGGGGCACAACAGGAGCGAAATGGTGGCAGAGCAGCACGTGTGTGCTTGGAAGTGTTTGAAAGAAGACATAACTCAGGCAGGAGAAAAAAAACACAGAAAAGATCACATGCCAGAAAAACATTTTTTGTTTTCCACTTCATCAAATAATTGTGAACTCATTTAAAACAATAATCATCCATCTCACTGCTAAATGCTTTGCCCTCCAGTCGTATGTTATACAGCATCAAATGCGAACTCCTTAAAGAAAAACCTCCTGCTCAGTTGAAATGCCAGCCCTGTGGACATCTGCACAGCTGTGGGAACGTGGATCTCAGGCAGCTCATATTGCAGCCCTGCACTGCTGCCAACAGCCAAAGCCCCTGAGCTGTCAGCCACAGGTGGCAGAGTGCTCTGACTGTGAAATGCCACACAGGGCTCGTGGCTCACTCCTGTTCACTGCCTGCATGCAGGGTGGGGGCTGCAGGTGCTCCCCCTAGGGATGCAGGGCAGGGGCAGTGGTGCTCCTGGCGCACACAGGCACTGGCTGCAGCCCCACACTCACAGCACACTGTGACGTTGTCCTCTCCCTTCACAAAACTGCACGTTCAGTAGCAATTAAAAGCAAAGAACTCTTCTGTGAGCAGAGAAGAATAACACTGATCTGTCATTTAGTTTTGAAACCAGGCAGAAATCTGCCTAAATCTGTGATAGTTAAGGATGCTAAAAATAGGGTGTTTGCAGTCAGATGGACTGGAGTTGCATGCTGTTCAGTTAGAGCAGCTGCAGCCAGGTCTGTGTGAGCCAACAGGTCCTGGGCTCCAAAGTTCATGCTCCTCCCAGGTGCTTCTGTGCCGCTTGTTACTGCTTTCTGCATGCAGGGCTTCACTGCTGCACCGAGAAATTGCCACTAGAGTGTACTTTATAGGCAGACAAAGACTAATTAGAAGAGAAAATAGACTGATATTGAAGCAACAGAAGGCTCTCATTATCCCAAGAAATCTGAAGTTGGTGAGTTAAACACGCTCTGTGCTCCTGCTGGTTGTTCCTCTCCATCTACTTTGTAATGCCTTCCTGGGCCGAGTGACAGCACAGGCAGAGAGAGAGGATAATGGGAGCAGCACGTTTGCTCCGGATGACTGCAAACCAAACACTGTCAGCCTGGGCTCAGCACAAGGAGTGTGCCAGAGTGAGGGGCAGAGAGCACTCCTGGGTCACACAGGCTGCGATGGCCCTTTGGGGCAGATGCTGTGGGCCCCTGGGTGGGCATTTGCCCCCCTCGGCCAGTGGGCTCAGCTCTAAAGGTGCACCACAGCTGCTGACCCAGCTGGAGCTGCTTCCATGCAAAGCATGACACTCTTTATGGAAGGATTACTCTGTTCCCTTCCATTTGTTTTGTTTTTAGGTAACAGCACAGTTATTACCCAAATAAGTTCAGGCTTTAAGAAAAGTGTCCATGTTAAAGAGCTCCTCTCTCCCCTTCAGACTCTCTAGCAGCCACGCTTCGGGGCAGCAAATCGAAATATAATTCTCTGTGAAACTAGCTATGGGCTGTTAGTTATTGGTTAATGGGCTGAATTAGCCTCCAGGAACGATTACCCCCACCTGACTTCATCATAAGCCTTCGGCCACATAAACCTGCTTAGAGGAGATAGATCCATTCCTGAATACTGGTTACTGTGGGCTCAGGCAGCCGGCTTTGCAGGGCCACTTCCTTCACTGGGGAGCACCAGGAGCTGCCAGAGCACCCATAGGGACAGCAGAAAGGCCTTCAGAACTCCATGGAACTTCTCAGGAAAAAAATGAATATTAATACTAAGCATTGAGACAAACAGCTATGCCACGTTTAAAGGATGCTCTGTTTACTCTACGGATTTTTAATTATAAAATCAATGCAGTGTTAATGATTTCAAGCATTACTTCGGCTCACTGGGAGATCCAAACAACTTTTTTTAGGCTGCGGCATAAATTCCTAAGTTGCTCAGTTTGACCAATTTGTCAAGACAATTTCCATTAGTAAATATGAATATTTAATGAAAGGGAAAACTGACATGAGCAACTTCACTTAAGCGACTAATGACTTACTGGAAAACAAGAGATACATTAATGTGCCGCTTGATTAGAAGTATCTGCAGAGTGCAACAATCCAAGTATCAGCAAAATCCTCCCTTGCCCTTCCTGTCTCAAAGCACCCAGGCCTCTGAGCGATGGCGATTTGCTCTCACAGAAGCAAGCAGGCACCAGCACTCCAGGCTGCGCACAGCCCGCTGGCACTCCCCCATCCAGAAAGGTCTGTGGGGTTTGGGGGCTTTTTCAGCTCAGATTGCGAAGCAGGCTGTGTGTGCCCGCAGAGCACCCGGCCGATGCACGCGCACTGCATCTGCAACCAGTCTGATGAGTTCAGATGGAAGGCCGATAAATGATGAGCAGCCACACCACTCCAGGAAGAAGCCCACTCTGTGCAGTGGGAGCTCTCTTCCCACTGACCTCCCTCTGCCACAAATCTCTTCTGACAGGCACTCACAATTACTAAAGTGAAAAGCTGTTTTCTTTCGTCACTATCCCCATAAAACACACTGACTCTCTTAATTACATGCTCAGTTGTTTTTCAAAGGCTCTACCCATGCATGTAGGCAATAATTCAAGCTCCGAGGCAAGGCACCATGTAACAGAGCAAGAGCAGCACAGGCAGATGGAAACAAATGTCACAGAGCACAGCAGGAGGGGGTCCAGCAGGTCCCCAGCTCCCAGAGCATCTCCTGCGCCCCTGGGACATCAGTCACAGAGCCCTTGGGGTCAGCTGGGGGCTGCAGATGCCCGTCACCACTCAGAGCCCCAGCCAGCATCATCACACACAGCCTGAGCTGGCCAACCAGCCTGCGGGCCTGGCAACAGGAGATCCTGCCAGCTTCCTACGATCCACAGCCCCCAGCATCTCCTCCTGCAGCCCCTCGAGGCACTGAGCCACTGCAGAGCTCTGTGTGGCTGTGCACCCCAGCAGGGTGGCCCAGCGGTGGGCACAGTGAACCATGGGCACCATGGTCCCAGCCCTGCTGCTCCTCGATCTCTCCGCAGCACTACTGGTGTGCCCACAGCACAGTGCCATGTTCGGCAGAGCGTCAGCAATGCTGTGTGACTGTTCCCTGCAGCTGTCTGCTTGCAAGCTGCCAAACATCCCACAGGGCTGAAACCCTCTCAGTTTCATACAGTTTGGTTTGAGGGTTGTTCTCTTCCAAGCATAAACAAAGTTCAGCCAGTTAAAGTAGTGCTGAATGACACTTCTCCTTACAAAGAGGAGAAAGCTCCTTCCCTCCCACAGGCTGTGCCAATGTGACACCCAGCACCAGCACAATCCCCACCGGTGCCCGCCTGTGGAGCAGGAGCTCAAGTTTTTGTTTGTGGGCATCAATTCCCCATCAAAGAGTTCGCTCAGGTCTGAACTGACCTCCCACCTATCCTCTGCGGGGAGGAATGTCTCACAGTTACACTTAACAAAGCAGAAATACTATGTCAGAAATTATCAAAATTCTACACTGTGTCGATTTTCCCTTCCAAATACAGCAGCTCAAGCCCGCTCTGTTACTTCGTACCTCAGTGAAATAAGAAAAAAGCAGTCAGAACACAAACATGCAGCAGTGCCTTCATCTTGCCCTGGGATGAAGCCCTGTGCCAGTCCAGCACCTCACAGCTGTCTGATGGAGAGCCAAAATGAACTCAGACACCGCACATGTCCCCATACAGGGGGTGAACCCCCATCCCAGAGCTGGGAGCCCCGGGCAGTGCGGGACACACTGCCACATCGGCCGTGTGGGAGCAGCCCGGGGCCACAACGTGATCGGAATGCCAGTGTGAAGAAAGGCAGCGATCGATCCATTCCGTACCAGTGGGATGAGAGCTGTTAGTCGGCACTCACCCGGGGTGAAGTATTTTTGTCTGGTTAAAGGAATGCTTGACTGAACTAAAAATCTTAATAGATAATCTCTGCTGAACGCTTTTGTGCAGTAATTCAGGAACATCAAAAGCGTGCCAGCCAACCCAATTTTACATGAATTTGATATGGATTTACTCATGGCAGAGTTTGTTTGAAGTCTGCAACGAGACACCTTCATGCTCTCTCACCCCAAAGCATCCTTCTTCTGTATTTCATGGTAGATTTGAAAAAGAAAAAAAAAAAAAAAAAAAAAAAAAAAAAAAGTGAGCAAAACAAAACCAAACCAAATAGGAAAAAGTAAGAAGCTATTAAAAATGATTCATCTGCAAGGCACAACAAATATATATATATCTTGTTTTCCATATACTGCCTTTGGTCTCCAGTGTTCATGAATCCTCACCCCAGCCGACTTCTAACTGGCCCGATAAGCTGCGTGCTCATTGCAGCAGAGCTCAGCAGTAGCTGCACTGAAGGAAGAGGAAACAGAAAACATTCCCCAGTTCCACACAGAAGATGAAAGTGAAGAATGTTTTCCCACGTTGTTTCACAAAAATCCACATCCACATTTCCTACCAATCTAAGCCTGCTATGTTTTCTTCCTTATCACTCAATACCCAGCACAGAAAAGGTTTACTTCTACATTCATTACTGGGATCAACTTAAACCTTTCACCTTCCTGAAGGCACAGCTAGCAGCAGAAAGAAAGCACGTTCACATATACATATTAACAGAGAAAAAGAAAGAAAAACAAAACCAAACCTTTTTCCTTCTGCTACCACTGCACCTCCAGAGTCCTGACAACGTTCTCTTCTCTAAATTAACTCAAGGGTAGTTCTGGAAGGAATGAGGAATGAAAAGGAAGGAGCTTCCCTGGAGCACACAATCACAGCTGGTTGGTGATCACAACTCACCAACATCTTTCATCCTTAGAGAGAAATGTGGGTGGGTTTGGGATGGGCTCAGGGTGGGAGAGCTGCCTGGGTACATGGCAGGGAGTGCTCCCTCAGCCTCAGTATGGGTTCGGTTGGTTTCTCTGGTTTGTGTTTCTTTCTCTGATAACTGAGAAATCAGCATGAAAGAAACCTGCTGGACAAGCCACCAGAAAAGGACAGCTCTTCCCAATAGCCTCAATGCCTTGTAGCAGCAAGATGGATTCCTACCTTCGCCTGTCCCTCTGCTTGCTGCCACATGTGTAACAGCACCAGGATCAATGTAATGGAAAGATGTCACAAGAAGAAGGACGCTCACCTACCTCTGAAGATCTAGG
>PPHD01009650.1:424-20425 GCA_002909625.1 Bambusicola thoracicus | reverse complement strand
TGTTCTCTCATGATTAATTTTAAAGAAAGGTGAAAGCAAAAACGAAATGCAGAAACCCTATAAAGAATGCATGCAAAGAACAACAAGAGCAAACAGCCCCTAGAACAACAAACTGGCAAAGACAGAAATCTGTTAAGCAAAAGAATTCTGACTCATTCATGTCAGGAACTGAAAATCATGCACTGGGTACCTCTGCTGTTCTTATGCATACAAAATAATAATAAAAAAAAAGAAATGCAAGTTGAAAGCGCCTTCTGCAAGCTGTCAAGAAAAGCCTATTTCCAAGTTGGGCATTTGCAGTAAGATACCCAAAGAAAACAGATGTGACAGTAAAGACTCAGAGGGAGAATCAGAAGCAAGACATATCATGTGAGCCAGAAACACCTGCACTTCCTTTTCCTTCAGGAAAAAAAATACAAAACAAAACAACAACAATAAAAAACAACTAGATTTGAAAATCAAGAGTAAATGTGAAAACACATTCTGAACATGCAGAATTTGCTGAGGTATACATCTATTGCAACAAACCAAACATGCTAAATATCCAAAGCAGCAATGCTACTGAAAACAAATAGCAAAAAACAACCACAAGACTGCCTTCACTCTCCTCATTTTCACAGAGTTCTCCAAGTACAGATCTGGGAACAGTGTAAGGGAGGGGGAGACACAGTAGTATCATGCTCATGGCAGCCCTTACCCCAGATCTCCAGCTATTGCAATGGTCTTGTTTCAGCTTCTATAATTCACTGGGCTGCACTGGAGATGAAGGAAAGCTCCAACTCATCACTGGGAACCCAGGCATGTAGGGAAGAGGCTGGGACCTGCAGCTTCACTCCACCAACATAAACATTACCATTTTCAGATTAGGTAGCCCCAAACGATGTTTTAGTTTGGTATTACCAAGCTAGTTTTAACTGGTTATTAGTACATGCAAGAATCAACCTACAGCAAATGCCAGTCAGGTCTGGATAGAAACCAACTGAGCCTAAAAAACCTACTGCTGGAAGGTACTCACACATGAAAGCAGCCTGAAAAGCAACTATGAGGCATATTTCTACTGAATTAAACCATCCTAGTCTAAATAATAAGTCAACAATCAACTGTTCAGAGTTTTAAAAGTTCTCTGAAAAATTATACTTTAAATATATACTCAATGTTGGAGGGATGCAAATCATATTTGAAGGGAGAGACTGAGATATCCTCTTTCCAGACACCACTTCACCACTTCAAAGCTTTGCTGGCTCCAAGCTGGAGTTAATAGCAAAACCTCAAACAGGAGACCCCTTGCAAATGCTAAATCTACTAAAAAAAAAAAAAAATTAAAAATTGCAGTACTTCAGATTCAAAGGTGTCTGGCACAGGCTCAGATCCCGGCCCTCAGAACTGCAGCCATACCAGTGAGGTGAATTTAAACTCTATCTATAGGCAGCCAGTATAATGAATGCAAAGTATGATGAACAGAAACAGCTTCAAACACTTGGGCTAGCAGCAGTGGTTTGGCCCAAAATCCTGGTGACAAGGAAACTCGGCTAACCAGACATCAAGGTGAGAAGAGCAGGAACTGCACTGCTTAGAGGTGAGTGGAAGTGCAGTCCCTTCAGGGAGGCAGAGTAACCCCTTGTCCTGAACACAATACCCTCAGCAGAACATCACCAGAAATTAAATGACTGCTGCTGATTAGCTGGGACAAGAAGGGACAACTGGTTAACAGCATGACTTTGGAAGGTCATGCTTCTGGAGAATAGGTAATTTCAATATCAGCAGCATCTTCCCGCATTAAGTCAGACACTGACAATGGCTGTCAGTCACTGCCTGGTTTAGCTGATGCTTACTAAAGCAAGTACATTAGTAGACCAAAACTGCAAATATTTGGCCTCAGGGAATTCAAACTATGAAAATGCATTCTTGTCAGAGTCTAAATTAAATCCAAAGGGCAACAGTCCATCAGTAATCTCCAATTTTCCTAAACCAGAAATCTGAAGAACCATCCCAGCATCAGCCTATGTTATCTATATAAATCAGTATAATTTCTTCTCAGCTCAGCCTGGCATATTCAGGCTCCAGGCTATCCAAGAGGATTCGGTCAGACTGTGCTTAGCTGTAGAAAAACAAAGAAAGTATTTCTTTACTTCAGATATGTATCTCTTTCCTGCCCATACATGCAATTAACACCGAGATGCCAGTCAGCACTGCAGCTGTCCTTCCCTCTGACATGCACAGATGGATTAATTCCTAAAGATTCCCCATAGACCCAAGGGACTTCTTACCAGGGCTACTGGGAGAAGCATCTGGGTCCAGAAATCCACAGTTACAAAAGCTGATAACCATCCATAAATCAACCACTGGCACACAAATGTAGAGGTTGACTCACAGAGACAGGAACTGTAAGCAGTGTTTGCTGTAGCTCAGCAAGACACCCTAGCAGACATACTGGTGTATACACTGATAAAACCACAAGGAATAACCCAGTTCCTAATCAGGCACAGAAAACGGACAATTGTCTTTCTTACATGGCCAAACAGGAGGTTTTATCCGCCCACTGCACCTTTAATTTGCAAAAAGGCAATAATTCAACAGGCGTATCACACAGAAAGTAATTACTCCAAGACAGGTAGCATCACCTAAGAGAATTGAGTACCAAGTGGCAGATGTGATGAGACTCACGATGCGTGAAGGAAATCAACACTGATGATGGCAGAGAAGGCAGCGATTTTCCAGACCCTTGCCACTTTTAAGAGAGGGGAGGAAGAGCATGTACTAAATGCACCTCTACTGTACTACCTTCCCCATCCTACCACTTCTCTTTTTCACTTGGTAAAGGGTCAACTCACCATCCTAGTGAGCGCCTCCACCTCCTGCCAATTCAGTCACAATATCCTCCCCATTCATCCCCCACACAGCCACCTCTATGGAGTAATCTCTCTAAAAGACATAAGAAATAAAAGAAAGTGCATGTGCATCTCCACTCAGCAGATCTTCTCCCAAAGTACCCTAAACCAGGAGAACACAGCAAGAAGGGGCTGACGAAGCAATCCACATTACCAGGTCTGTCCCAACTACCAGGAAGGCCCATCTGACCACATGAGATGTGTAAGGCAGTGCTGCCCACGCCGAGGATGGGTGTCACACTTACCCAGTTCCCTATAGGGCAGGGCCACGCTCCAGCGGGGCGGCCAGGGACCCCTGCCATGAGGCATTCCGGGGCATTGCAGCACTGTGCCTTTGGGAAACCTACAACAGGAAAAAAGGATTTTAGAGTCGATGTGACAAAGCCCCTTTCAAAAGCAGCAGTTACATCCTTCCTGGCAGCTGCAGCATCGCCTCAGCTTTAAACACTGCACACAACGTATCATCAAGGTTGACTAACCAAAAAAATTGTTTGTTAAAATGCAATTAAAGCTGGAAGAATGCGCGGTTTAGCAGCTACGCACACCAGAAAATATTGCAACAGTCACAAAATCAAATCTTTTTAATCCAGTAGTGACACTCTACAATGGCTGTCAGCAAGAAGATGATCAGACTTTCTTAACAGCAGTTGCCCTTCAGTGTCTGGCCACAGTGCTGAGTTGACATACGCCTGAATAAACAGTGAACTTCGGGCATTCGTATTAGCACATTTTAGCTTTATTTTACCAACATCCATCTCCATGTTTCAGGATTTTAAATGAGACCTTTACATCAGAATGAAAGGACAGAAGGAACAATCCCCACAAAATGAAAATGAATGAGTTTAACCATTAACTATGCAATTAATGCAATTTAGGTTCACAGGGGTAATGCCTGGAAAAAATAAGCATTATCAAGATTCCAAGCCTACCAAAATCTGACTTATAAACATGCAATTACTCCTTTACCTCACATCTGACATTGGTAAAAGTCACATTTCCTAAACTTAAGGCCAATAGTACATATTCAAGCTTGGCAGGTTGATAATTACAGCATATTTTCTCCTAAAACTTTAAAACAAAAATATATATACTCTTAAGAACTGCTTAATAGTAGGGAACAACGAATGCTGAGTTGCCCATATCTGAAAACCACTGGCTGCATTAGTGAGAGACCGGCCATCCAAAGAGAAAGCAAGAGGCACAACACCAGAACCTCCTTGTTTCCATTTCCTTGCAATATGATACAGCAATGCATTGCCTGACAACCACACCAAAACACACAAGAGCCCAGAGAACTCACAGAACCATGTCTAGGATTCACACAGACAATGCACTTGGAGGTGAACAGGTCAGCAAACCAGGAGGAATGGCAGCCCGTGAGGGTGGCTGGGATTATTGCTTCCAAACTGAGAACACTGCTTATTGAAACTCAAATACAGCCTACGTAATCACACTTGACACAATCAAAATCTTTTGCATAGTTATTATTTCTTGAAATTAGATTAGTTTTCTACTATAAGTGACAAACTGATTTTAAAAAATTCTTTATCTGATGATTGCTGTAGTTTGAAGAATGAAGTGTGTTCTCCTCATACAAAACAGAAGAGACTAAATTGCTTGAACGCAGAAGATAGCTCAGATCAACTACAGAGTTGTGCCCAGCAACTCTGCAATAATTGCATACAGAACATAAACATACTTTGTTGAGAACTCATAATATCTAATCAGCTATAATTGTAAATTTTATTTTCCATTTGTGAGTTACCAAGGGAGCCAACTAAAGAACATGAGATGCAAAATAATACTCTAGCTGGGATATTTTATTAACGTGAAGTTTCTACCCACCCCTTTCCTAATGCCTACAAGGCTATTTTGCTTCTGAATGTATTTTAATTGTTAGCTTCTCTTTGAAGGTATTTCAGCTACAATGAGAGAAAGGCTCTAATGAATTCTTATTGATGTGCTATTTTTCCAAATAGTTATTTCATATTGTCTATAAATGTGTATGTTGGGATACAGATTTTCTGCTCATATGCATTTCTGTTTCAGAAGAACATCAATATTCTCACCAAGTGACAAGCTATCTGGAAGTTTCTGAACTAACTAAATCAGCACTTTGCACCTCTCCTCTGCAAGGCTCCTCTCCTGGGCAAGCACATTTGTCAATGCACATCGTCCTCCAAACTCATCCTGTTACCACTTATTTCTCAAATTCACACCCATTCTGAAGTCTCAAACCACTGCCAAGAACCACGCTAACACCTGGGTCTGGTGGGTACTGCAAAAGAGAGCAGATGGTGGGCACCTCACACTCGGAGCAGCCAAAAACCACAGGTTTTAAGGGACGCTTCCAACTTCGCCCCACATCATGCCTTCCCTATGACGGCATTTTGTCAATGTTTAAGGTTTCACCACAACAAGGACACATCAGTAAGGCCATGTGCAGCACACAGTGCAGCCCAGGTCTTGGTCTCCCAGTCCATTAGCCATGGGCAGATATTTCAGTGAACTATCTGCAAAACCTGTAAGCTGAGCTATCCAAAACTAAATATAAGTCAAAGGAAAAATAATACAAGAAGAGAACCAAAAGATAACGTCCTGGATATGGATAAATGTTGAGGTTTTGGATTTTTAACATAAATTTAAATATGGTTGTTTGAAGCCAGGAGTCAAGTGAACCAATACCCCACTTACACCAGCTCTGTCACAGGAATCTCAATAAATATATAAAGGCTAACAAGGAGAAAGAGCCAGAGGTTCACTCTGTTCCACATCTTGACTCATTGTCTACAGCTGGGGGGAAGGGAAATAATGTTTGCTAGGGAATCAAGCCATAATTAGCAGTTTTGTTGACACAAGTAGTCACCTTGTACGCTAAAAATGCTTTTTTACAACCCTAAAATAGTATGACAAAGTGAGAAAGAAGGAAGCATCACTTTTCTGAAAACAGCAGCTAACAATTTTGTACAGTGAGGAAATGCTATTTTATAGTAACGAGTGCCATATCAGCAATGCAGTAAAGTTAACATATTGACACTGACAGAGATCATCTCTGCTCTCCATTAATCTGCATTCTTTACAGATGGTTATTCATGAAAATTAAGCGTGAAGCTGAAAGGTTATCTATGGCCATATTAGCAAACATCTGCTTGTGATTCTGGTTTCATGTTTGCATGCTATTCTTGGAAATGCAACCATTTTCGAGAAGTACCAGATGTGACCAAGTGTTCTTAAACGTAAAATATTCATTTTAGCAAGATAAAAGTTCACTGAAAGAGCAGGGCCACAAGAGAGAGCACATTCTCTGAACACAAGCATAGTGACTGCTTTTTACTGCTATTGCCACTGAATACTCCAGGGGAAAAACATTTCTGAAGAGGAAAAAAAGCAATTTATTTAATGCACCACTACAGATAATCACTCTTCGTTTTTAAATATGATACACTGAAAGAAATAAACATGAACTTGGTTTCAACCTTAAAGCAGCGACATTGCACGTTGCATGAGGTGAGCTATTTGCTGTCCTGCAGTGGGATTTATATTTATTTAGCCTCACGTGGTGGGAAGCAACCTTCTGCAAGGTGACTTTGGTGACCTTGACTTAGTCCCAGGCAATCCCCACAGGATCCTATGCCACCCACAGTGAGGAAGGAACAGATAACTTTGGGCTGGAAGGTGCTGCAGGCAGCAAGCTCTCAAGGGAGGCTATATGAGGAAATTGACGTAGGTTGAACAATTGGTTTAATTCTTTTAGAGTCTCACTGTGGTTAGCCTAGCTCCTAAAAAAAGTTTCTGCCCCCTCAAAATACTGTCCTTCATTTGATAGCTATGGTCTCCAAAGGAGTAATGCTGCTAGTCCAAAAGATATTTGTAGACAAAGGGTCAACATTTTGTAACACAAATCCATATGCATCCATCTAGCTCCATGCATATACACGCAGACATGCACGCACACAGATTCTATTTACAAACTATCACAAACTCCCTTCTTTACCAAGACAGCTATCTAAAATTAAAGATAAGAAAGGAATGTAATAATGAAATATTAGAGTGAGGGATTATGAGGTCAGTCAGCAGCATTTATAGTTCAGATGTGAAGATCTTACAGACTGGCATTCTAAATAAGGGGTCCTGAATAACAACAACAAAACCATCACCAAGAACATGAGTACACCACCATCACCGCCATAACCACTACCACTGCCACAACACAGACAACCACGTCCAGCAGCTCAGACTGCCTCTGCTTGGTTTGGAAGCTCTGGTGAAGCACTTGTACAAAAATGTGTCACTCATTCCTCACAAGCTTTCAAGAAACACAATTTCAAGTGAAGATTCAAGGTTATTTATCGATGGGGCTCAGCTTTCCCATGTTCTATTTCACAGCAGAATACTGCACTCTCAACCTTATCTTCAGTCTGCAGTTCTTCCAGGATTTTTTATTTATTTTTTAATTAGTTGATGGATTTAATTTAATTTCAGAGTGGCTAAGTGATAACTCTCATTAGGTTTAAAGTAAAGCTAAAAGCGATGATCACAGATGTGTGTTATTAGTTGATGCTGTTCACGCATCCTTTTATGTGAGGAACACTGATCATCACAAACACCAAGCATTAAAATGACAGAAGAGGGAGTTTGATTTGGAAGACTACTGTTTCTTAAAACATCAACCCAGTTCCCTTCACATTCAGTATATTCTCTGAATGCATATTTTGTATTTTGAAGATTTCTCCATTAGAGGAAAATATTTCTTAAGTAAAACTCTCGTATTAAGAGCTCCTTGTGTTAGAGTTAAAAACTACAAAGATGATAAGTCTCACAATAAGACTGAGTTAAATCTATTCTGAATCTCCACTGTCATTTTTAAAATTAAATTATTCATTTGGAAAACATACATTGCTGCCTTTTCAATCTACAGTATACATTTTCTATTACTGCATATCTGATTCCTCTCTAAGATACTCATCTTTAACTTCACGTGGCATTCAGAAGCTTTTTCCCCTTCAAATATTTGTCAAGTTACTTTGGATACACAAGAGAGCTTTGGTAGGGAACAGAGATTCTTATTACCTCATATGTGCTTAGGCCATACAGCTTCTTGAGGTGGTCAACTACAGTTTGGATAGGGAACAGAAGTTTCATTTCAAATATGAAAATTGGGAAACTAAAATATTCTTGTTATGTTGGTTTATCAAGAAACTGCAACAGGACAGTAGAAATTCTTATTTTTGAACTCTAAGGATCATAAGCCCCCATGCATCCTGGTCATCACCTCCCAGCCTTCTCCTCCCAGCACTGAGATGGGCTTTCTTCCCTGAGGCACAGGTACTTGCACAAGGGGCAAAATACGCAGAAGAGTGCTGGTGCACACAAGAGGCAGGTCCAAGAAGGGGATTCTGCTGGGGGAAGAGTTACAACACATTAAACTATGTAAAATTTAAATAAAGCACTGCTTCCAACAATTGGATAAGCTATAAAGCTATTATAAATTTGTGTGGTTATGTGGTTTAGCTGGACATAAGCCAGCAATGTGCCCTTGAAGCCCAGAAAGCCAACCATATCCTGGAGTACCGTGTCCAGATGTGGAGTTCTCAGCACAGAAGAGACAGGGAGCTATTGGAGCATGTCCTGAAGAGGACTACAACAATGATCCCAAGGATGAAACACCTCTTCTGAGAGGAGGGTGACAGGACAAGGGGAAATGACTTCAAACTTAAAAGAGGGGAGATTTAGACTGGACATAAGGAAGAAATGTTTTGCAGTAAGGGTGGCGTGGCACTGCCGCAGATTGCCCTGAGGTGGTGGAAGATCCATTCTCAGAGACATCAAGGTCAGGCTGGATGGGGCTCTGACCACTGGATCTAGTGTTGGTGTCCCTGTTCATGGCAGGGGAGTTGGACCAGATGACTTTTAAAGATCCCTTCCAGCTCAGTTCTATGACTGATTCTATTATTCTATGTCTCTGCTGCTCTTTAGCATTCTTCAGGATAAAGGAGTACCTTTACTGAGCTCCTCTCACAGAAGAGAGAAAAACAAAACAAAACCCCACTTATCTGGGTTGTGGGGAACAGTGTGTGAAAACATATTTCCATTCTGGATTGTCTGGCACAATCTACTGAAGAAGGGAAAGGATCAATGAGAGCAGTGTTTGAAGTATTTACATCACTCTACTTCATATCTTCGCATCTTAATCTTCTGCTTCCTCAGTGCCCTTTACAGATGTTTGTTCAGAAATTCTGAAATGTCAACCACAAAAATAAAGCCGGGAAGAAAAAGTAACATTTCCTCATTCATTAAAAGTTGCCGGCAACCGCAGCGACGCGCCGCGTGAAAAGAGCCTCTTGTTCTGCCCGCCACACAATGCCTCGCGTAACCTTTCAGCCCGTCGGATGCATAGAACAGCATTGATCCCAGCGCCCCGAGAGACAAGGAGCTGCAGAGAAGGGAGCGCAGCCACAGCCGTTCTGCAGAGCGCAGATCCCGTCCTCTGTGCGCAGCCAGAGCCGAGCGCCGCCGGGACCGCCCCGCTCCCAGCGCGGAGCTCCCTCCCGTGGCTGCAGGCAGAGAGCGGCGGCGGCAGCGGAGCACCCCGCACCCCACGCATCCATCCCGGGCTCCAGCGGGGGCAATGGGTGCTGCCCCCCAACCTTGGCCGCACGCCTCGTGCCCATGCTTCCTTTCCTTCTGCCTCCTCCTCCCGCAAACGCGATTTGCTCCTTCCTAGGCAAGGAAATTTAAAGCAATTCATCGCTGCTCTGGATGCGAGTGAATGGTCTGATTCATTGTGAACGATAGAAAGCGTTCAGAGGTCTGGGTTTTATGGAGCAATCCAGAGACCCAGCGCTGTGCCAGAGACCATAAAGAAAATCCCATGAAAGAACTGGTTACAAGCATTACGAAATTACAGAAGTACAGCAAGTTAATAGCAACTCAGCATCTGCCCGAGCAACTGCTTGGCTGCAACTTTTCTTCTTCGCCATTTAGTGTAAACCAGGCAGCAAGCATTGCTTGTTAACATTAAAACAAACATCAAAAGGAAGAATCTCACACCTTAATTCTTTTAATGAAATCACAGAATCGATTGAGTTGCAAGGGACCCTCAAAGGAAGGGAGCCTGACTCCCTTCACAAACAGGGATGCCTACAGTTCAACCAGGTGCTCAGAGCCCCTTCCAGCCTGACCATGAGTGTCTCCAGGGATGGGGCATCCACCACCTCTCTGTGCAACCTGTGCCAGTGAGGTGCCTCTGTGAGGTGCCAGTGCCTCACCACTCTCACTGTAAAAGACTTCTTCCTCATACCCAACCTAAATCTCCCCTCTTTTTGTTTGAAACCATTTCCCCTTGTCCTGTCACAACAGACCCTGCTAAAGAGTCTGTTCCCTTCTTTCTTGCAGCCCCCTGTAGATACTGAAAGGCCACTATCAGCTCTCACCGGAGCCTTCCCTTCCCCAGGCTGAACAGCTCCAGCTCTCTCAGCCTGTCCACACAGGAGAGGAGTTCCATCCCCAGGATCACTTTTGTGGCCCTCCTCTGGACAGGCTCCAGCAGGTCCACATCTCTCCTGTACTGAAGACTCCACATCTGGATGCAGTATCCCAGGTGAGGCCTCAGAGAGGCAGAATCACCTCCCTCACCCCACTGGCCATGCTGCTTTTGATGCAGCCCAAGTTTTCACCCCAGCATTTTCCTTCACTGAGCTCCATCCCTCAGAGCTGAATTAGAAACAGTGTGCAACCCCTGGCTTTTCAGTAGCTGTGTCATCTACCTGCTTGAGGATAGATAACGCTGCTTATTAGCATGCTGACTGCTGATGTATTCATCATTAACACACCACTGAAAATGGCAGCAGCGAGAAACTTCACAGTAAGGCAGATGAAGCTGCAGAATGCACAGCCAGAGACCAGATGGAAACTCAGCAGCAGACACTCACCAGTCCATTGCTATCAAACTAAGAAAAGCCATGGCTCTGTGCTTTCCTGCTCCTGTGATATAATAGCAGATACCTTCACCACGTACTGTGCTGCCCAAGAAGTCGGTGCTTAGTGGGAGCTGATGAGAAGTAATTCCCCAAACCGCAGCTCCTACAGCAGAAGAACTGCTGGTTTGAGTGCAGCAAGATACAAGTTGACTTAATGACTGAAAGGGCTTCCAATAACCTGCCTGTCTTTGACCTAAGATGACCTGAACTGCCTGTAATCAGGTCCCACGCTCTAAAGGAGCAGAAGTGACTCAACAAATCAATGTTGGCTTTTCCAGGCACACAGCATGAAGTGAGACAAAGCCTCGGTGCCAGCTCCCAGCATCTGCCTCACATAATGCTTTGCAAGCGACAGACTTTGGACTTCTCACACACCCATTACTTGGCAGTGCTACAGATTCTAAACGCCACAGAGACAGCATATCAGGCACAGCCCAACACGCAGCATTTCCTCACTCCCTATTCTCCTGTGCCGGGAATTGGCATTTTGGCTCAGCTGTTCCCAAAGGGGACTTCCCCAGCACCTCAGTGGAACGCCCAGCTTAGGGCCTGGCTCTCTTCTGGAAGCCAAATGTAAAACCTCCCATTAGGTGACAAACAGCGAAGGCAAGATCGAATGCTAACGCACACACCAACCATACAGGTTGAAGGAACCAACAAATCCTTCCCACTCAATTAGACCTCCATATTATTTTAGCTTCTAGAAAATAATATTATGGAGTTAAGCACAGATTAATGAAAACTGATTCCATGGATAACACTTTGTATTTTACTCATTTTGTTAGCTTTTCCCCCCATGTTCCCGTTAAACCCAAAATATTCTTTATTATCGAGAGGAGGTAAAGCAAATCATTTTGAGAAGAGCATCTGCTGAATACTGTTGTTTTCCTCTATGGTTTCTGGAGAAAAATGCTTGAAAAGCAATTTATATATAAAATGCACTTTGTCTTCAGCCAGCTTTTGCCTGGCCCAAAATAAAATAATGAACTGTTCCTACTGGAAGCCACCCAGATAACAGACCAACACTCTTTTCTTATTAAGGACAGAAAAAAAGATTTTTGTTTGCAAAGAATCACAAAAATATAGGCTAGATTTTATGACTTTGTGATAAACATTAACTTTGCTAAATTAAAAAAAGGACCGCATTCATTTCAAGCCCCATATTAGGGAAACAATGTTGCCTTTTTATGGCTATCTATTACATACTAGCTGAATTTCAATAATCAATTGTAATTCAGCACCGTATCATCTATTTATATCCGCCTCTCTCAGCCAACTGCAGATTACTGCACTCTTGAGAAGTTTGGCCGGGATTTCAGCAGAGCTGGCAAAGGCAGGCTGGCAAGCTCTTCGCCAATTAAAGCCTTTATAACGACTATATCAGCACGTATGAAACTAGAAATGTGACTGGACAAAGCACAAAACCCATACATTCATACTTATAATGCGTGATTCCTTCACACTTCCCTCCAATTTTGCTTTGCTGATACTGCAGCGGCGTACAACAGCTGTCCCATCAGTTTCCAAATTGAAGATGTGCAAGCATTAGCTCTATGTTCCAATTAATGTTAAAGGAGGATTATCCATATTAAAGCATTGTTTATTAGAATAAAAATGACAAAGCACTTCCTCACCAGACACATAATAAATATCCAGCCAGAGTGCTAATTGCTTACTCCATGACCATGTAACGAACACATCTAATCCATCCTTGTGGATTTCAAAGTGAAGATGGGTAATCCTACGACAGTTTTTCCAGCAAACATTTCCAAGCAACCTCGACGTACACTCATAGCAATAAGGGACAGAAACAATTTCCTAGTATCAGAATTCAGGCTCTTGCCAGACACAACTCAGTCCAAGGTAGGATTTGTTGTTACCAAAGCAATATCCCCTCCCAACTCTCTTGACAGAATGTGGTCTGTTTCACATGGCCCCAGGAGGACCCTGCAGTTTTGCCTACTGCCATCCCAGTACCCAGCAGCAACCCAATGCTGACTCCAATACGCTCATAGAAGATTCTACTTCCACAGGATTACTGTTTGTATTATTTTAGGTACTATTGCAAGAAAAAGATCTTAAATCAGTGAATAGTATGTCAGTGATGATAAAAAAAAGATAATACTGCTGCATTTCACATGGAATAATCATCCAAGGACAAAAAGCTATACACAATTAGATTCTAAAGCAATTAGTAAATGTCTAATTATAAGCAATCTTGCATATTATGCTGTACATTATACTTGAGTTATGCAGCAATACTTCTCGTTTATGCAATAAAGCTTTGGTAAATTTCAAAGTTAGTACAGAATTGGGCAGCAATGTTGGTTATGCAGTAACTAATTTCACAACCTACAAAGTTTTTTGACAGTCTAAGAACATATCACATACTGCAAATGAATAAGTAAATGCATCTTTTTGTTGTTGTTGTTGTTCCCCTGAAGTTCTCCTCCAAGCCTTGGGATTTCAACTGTTCCAACTGCATATCAGACATGAGGACAGAGAGGGAGCACACACAGACATGAGCTGGGACTGCCCTAATATCACATCTGCAGAGAAAAGGAGGAGTAGGCATGTGTGGTTTAGTGGGAGTGGTGGCGATGGGTTGATGTTTGGACTAGATGATCCTACTGGTCTTTGCCAACCTTAATGATTCTATGTATGTTAGGATGTAAGTTATCCAAAACTCCTAAATCAGACAAGGCCAAGTTGCATTCTTCCAGAGCTAAGGCATCCAATAGCCAGTAGTGTCCACATACAGTAAGAGAGCAGTACTTCATTCACTTGTGGCATCATGATCCTAAGAGGGGGGAAAAAAAAACGGTTGTACAAGCAAGCTCCTGGCCCCCAAACCCGCTTGCTTCAACTCTTTCTTGCTGCTCTTTTTTACTCTTTTGCAGAGAGGAGAGCCTCAGGCACCTCATGCTCTTCACCACACAACCAGGCACTGCTAATGTCTCTGTGGGGGACTCCTGCTCAGCCCTTGTGAAAATAAATGATCATGAGCACAAGGAGCACTGAAACCCTCTTTGGGGATACATATCACAAGAAAACTGAATGAAAGGTAAGCAACATGCAGGCAAGCTGGAGAGTGAAATGCCAACTTTGGGGAGTTTGGGCAGCACAGAAGTGCATTTGCTAAAGTTGCATCTTTCATCAAATACCCACCCACAGTCACAAAGTTGCAAAGACTGCTCCAGAAATCCACCACAAAGAAACCCACATATTTTTTGTAATCCTCACTGAGTACCAGGACAGTCTGCCCAGAGGCTGTTGAGTCCCCTCCTTGGAGATCTGCAGAAGCTGCCTGGACACAGACGGGGGCACCCTACTCTGGGTGTTCCTGCTGGAGCAGGGTGGGCTACAAGGACCCCGGGGTCCCTGCCCACATCAACCACTCCATCAGCCAAAATCAATGTTTTGTCTCTCCATGCTCAAAGAAGGGACATGGAAAAGTAACCATTTTTTTTTTTACATTAATTTAGGCTATCCTGAATCTCCTGATTAATGTAAACATCTCCTAATTGATGCTGATGCAAGTCTACCCTCTTGAATGTAAAAATGCAAAATAAATAAATAAATACACTGTGAGGAAAGGGGACTCTGCGGCCTAAAGTAAAAAAGATTAAGAATACCACAGGAGGAGGAAAGAGTTAAAAAAAAAGATCAGAACTAGATAGTAACAAATGCATGAAAAAGAGCCAGGCTGGATGTGGCTCTGGGCAGCCTGGTCTGGTGGTTGGCGACCCTGCACATAGCAGGGGGGTTGAAATTAGATGATTGCTTCAGTGCAATTCCTAGATACTCCAATGGGTCAGTGAAGCATTTCCCAAGATGTATTCAATGTGAAGTTAAAGGAGGTAAAAGGTATAACACACCATTTTAATAATCCATTCAAAAAAGCAAGCCTTTACCATCAAGCAAACCTTTACATTGCTCTGTCCCATTCCACTCTGTCCATTCCACAGAATCTGGTTCTTCTCCTGGGATTACCCACAATTTTGGCACAAATAACATTATTACACAGAGATCTGGCAGTTTGCCTGAGTGGCAGCAATGAAAATCTCTGTATTTTCCCTGAATCTTTATATAAATTTTGGAGTTAATTCGTTTCATGCTGGCCTGGAAAACTACTGTTCCATTATTTAATGAATTCTAAGGCAAAACATTCAAGAAGATAGCCAATTCTGGCTTGCATTAGGTGAAAAAAAACTACTACTCAGCTGTTAAGAAAAATAATGGGAGTACTTTCGCATATATAAACTATGTATGTAAGTTTCATACATCTTAATGTCAAGCATCTGTGCGAGACTCCATCAGATGACTCATGAAGACATCTTTTTCAGTCTGTAGGGTTTAGACATCTGGTATGACACAGAAATGCTCCTTTGCACCACAGTATAACACATTCAAGAAAAAGCTATTTGTTTATTTCATTCTGCAAAACAAGCAAACAAAAAAAGGGTGATGTTTGCTAGAAAATGATGTATTGAAAGAGGCATAAAGGCCCACATGCATCTAATGGGCTGGGAAGGCCCTCACCACAAAGTCAGCAACTTGACTGTTTGGGAAGAAAAGCAGTTACCATCACAAGCTCTTTGAAAGCTCAAGTCAGCAATTTCAGTATAATTACCAGGGAGCAGATACGTAGAGGTACCATGGCAAAGCAGCCACATGGGCTGTTCTAGCAGAAGAGACCACAACTGTGCAGAGCACGAGATCTATCAATTGGAATTGAACTAAGATAACTAAACTGGGTCTTCTCTACAGGCTCAAGCTTCTGCCCACCACTACCATAATGTCAACCACTTGACTAGCACAATTTGATGTGATGAGACAAGCCAGACAGAAAGTCCCATTTTTCCCCCTTTCCCTGCCTGCTAGCATTACTTCCATCCCACTTTCCCAGTTCTTTCTGTTTCCTCCCCCTTTACCTTGTTTTGTGTTCTCTGCTTCCTGTTTCCCTGTGTTGTCCATTCCCAGTGCCATGTTTGCCACCCCTGATGCTTTCTCTAGTTTGCTTTCTCTTCATTGCTTTCTTCACCGCTTATAATAACTTTTAATTGGTGCCTGCAAACGCTGATTAATCAAGGCAGCAATTTAAAGATAAGACTTGCAGATTTTATAGACTGTTGTATCTATAAAACAATCTGCATATACTTAGGCTGTCAGTATGTGTTTAAATTTTTCCATACATATGTAGAAGTATCAATTGCTATAGGGAGAATATAGAGCATCCTATACATGTGTATGTATATGAAAATTCCAAACTGGCTAGGAGTTAGAACAAGACTGAGACCCAAACATCCTCATTTTCCACTGAGTGAAAGACGAGTTTCAAAATCATTAACTGTCTCCTTTGCCTTACAGCAAGAGGTCATGGCAAATGTCAAACACAAGAGAGCTGTTCAATTAAGGGCAACCTTACAAAATCCAAACCGTTACCAACAGCAGCCTGGACGTCATCCTTGCCCCAGCAAAGCCACCACCCTGACAGAAGCTATTACACAAGAGTCTGCACTTGAGAACTGCCAAGCTTTAATCTTCAATGAAGAGAAATGAATGTATTCTCTTGAGAAACAATTCTGCCATAGCAGAGCAGTGGTTTCTTAGGAATCAAGGAAAAAAAAGAAGAAAAGATAGAGAATGAAAGAAAACAAAAGACAAGCTAACTTTTTCCGCCTCTTCCAATCACTTATACCAAAAGCTACATGTATAGCATAACAGCACTGTAATTTATCCCAAAGCAATAAACAGGAAATTGCTATTTCAAATAGCAAAAGTAAATAGATGCTCTGAATTGCTAACTTGCCATCTATCTGTTGTCAGGAAAAGCAAAAGACGACTGAAGACAAAAGCAACACTTGCTGGGTTGGGGAGGGGAAGACGTTCTGGAAAAAAAGTAACTAAATGTGGTAGTTTTCTCCAATGGCAGTTTTATTGTTGTATGTTGAATGCTTCAGAAAACATAGCCCATCTAAGCTATAGTAAATTGTCAAAATAGTTTTAGAATAATTCATCTGTAGAACAAGAGGGAGAGGGGAAAAAAGGAAAAAAGAAAAAAAAAAGATAGAAAAAAAGCTGATAGTTCCAGGCACGGCAGCACAAAAAAGTGCTGAGGACTGATCCATCCCCTGCAACTTTGCAATGATCCGTGGACAAAGGCTGCGTAAAACCCACAACCCTGAACTGCGACTGTAAAATGTAAAAACCTCTGGGCCTAAGCATGTCAATCAGAGCTCCGGGTCCACGCAATACGGGGTCGGAGTTTCTGGCTGCAGGAGTCGTGCACTGCGTTCACTGCGCCCTGCACAGGGTGAGTACAGCAGGACCGGCTATGTGCGTAGGGCTCCCTGCGTGCATTAGTTCGGCTGCCATCAAAGCCTACTTTAGGAATGTGAGATTAGATTATATTTCTCAGTAAGCCTAGAGATAAGAGGAGGAGAGAAAAAAGAAGTTGTTATATTTAGTCAGAGATTTTCTAGCTTGGTCACCATATGAAAATTTAATTCTTAGAGGCAGATGCTATGGACTTCTGCACACTGCATCCTCATGGTTCACAAGGTCAGAAGAAAAATAAATAAGCAGTGCTTTGATTTCCACCCCTGATTCGCAGAACTCAGCTTATTAAAGCTCTCTGCGTCCATGCCTTAATGCCTGCCATTATGCGGTATTTCACCTAGGAGTCCAACCAAGCTTTGCCAACAAGGAGCAGCAGCTCCGTCCATGCAGACCCTCTGAGCACAAACCATGTGAGCCATCCGCTTCCCCAGGCAGCACACAGGGCTCATCCGCGGAGCTCCGAGCAACTATCCTGAAACTATCAGGACACAGAAAGTCCAAGCAAATGAAAACTAATAACAAGCACCAATTCTTAAATGACAGCACAAAAATAAAGCATTAACCACCACGCTTCAATACTCTGAGAGCCTTACGTCACCGTACCCACCCGGACTGCATGCAGCACTGAACTTTGCCGAGCAGAGACAAGTCAAACTGTGCCATTCTCAAAGTTCACAGTAGTTTTGCTTTGACTCCAGGAGCAGCAGAAAGTCGGCCCTCAGCTGTCAGCAGATCCTATCCCAGAGCGCGCGCACACACAGAGCATCCCGAGCATCCTCCAGCCTCACTCACACAGTACCTATGTGTTGGGCAGCACCTCGGGATTGAGAGCCCTTACTCGAAAAGGTTTCCGTCTGTAGGGCTCGAAGGGAACACTTCCAACTCACATCGCACAGTCCTAACTGATTTTTCACCCCACACCTCCAAAGAGCACAGTAATTCCCTTATGAACATCTTCCAACCGCAGTCAATGCATGCAACGCAGCCTTCCTCATCATCAGCGTTATTGGAGGAAAAGTCATTTTTGCCGTACTCCGCGCTTACAAACAAGTAACTCGGAAGTTGGGCATAGCGATAAGTTTACTCACAGGCAGAAGACGCGCAGGGACGCGAGAGGCAGCCGGACCGGCTGAGGGACGTAGCGCTGCGGAACAGCAGGCGCCGACCTCCGGAGCCCACCCGCGGGCGGCAGTCCCGACCCCCTCCGCTCCGCTCCGCTCCTCTCTCGGGGTGCCGCTCCGCGCTCACCGAGTTCGGCGGCCGCTACCGGGAAGCGGCGGCGCCGCCCCGGGGGTTCGGTGCCGCCCCGGGGGTTCGGCCCCGCAGCGCCCGCCCCGCTGCGCACCACCTGCCCCAAGGTCACCCCTCCCCGGGGGGAGCAAACTTTGGGAAGCGCTGCAGCGGGGCGGAGGGAGCGGAGCGGCGGCCGCAGAGAGGCGGAGGCTGCGCGGAGCTGCGCGGAGCTCTCGGTCGCCAGCTGCAACGCGCAGGGCGGGCTGCGCGCCGCTTCCTCCTCTTCCTCCTCCTCCCTCTCTTCCCCTTCCCCCCGACGACTTTCAGTTCACCTGCAGGCAGCCCGGCTCCACAGCTCTCCCCGGGACTGCAGTCACTGCGTCAGCGCCCTCCCCGCCACGCGGAGGGAGCCGCGCCGGGGCCGCTCGTCCCGCCGGGAGATTTGGGGCAGCCCCCGGCGTAGGGACCCCTCGGGTACCAAACCCCTCGCCGGCCTCCCGTCCCCGAGGCGGCTGCCTGCAGCTGCCGGTAGGGATTGCCCCCGTGCTGTCAATCAGCTCCCCGGTGAGGGGCTATAAATATTTATCAGGCATCCTAAGAGTCGCATCAGCGGAGCGCTTGGTTCGCGTGACTCAGAGCTCCACGAACGGCCCTACGCGCTCGCGATGGGAGCTGCCCGCGGGCTGCCCCGGCAGCCAAGGCGGAGCGCGGCTGCTGCAGAGCTGGGAGCTGCGTTAATCGGGCGCCAGCCGTGCCCCGGCATCCCCGCCTTCCTCCCCGCGCGATGAGGCATCCCGGTGTTTGCTGGCTCGGGTGGTTTCCATCAGGGTACATCCTTCGGCCAGGAAGGGGCTGCTTTCTTCCGTGGGACTGTCACGTTTTCTCGGACAAACCAGGCTTTGTGCTCTAATCGAGACGAAAAGATACCTTCAGCCAGGATCTGAATGCACAGAGAGCCCTGAAATAAGCTCAGCTGGGATGCAGTGATCTGTGCAGCCCCTCTAGAAACTGAGGATAGGAAATGGTAGTTACAAACTTTATATAGCTGTTATTAAAAAATAACGGGGGGTCTCAGTACAGAAAAATAATACATATGAATGGAATGCAGTAAATCTGTCTCACTTTTTTCCAGTTACAAATGTAACCCTCGATGCTGAGCGGCGCACAGCCACGCTGCCAGGAGCTCCCCGAGCAGAGCACGCGGTGCTTCTTCCAACTGCTGCCATCTTTGTCAATTTTGCTTATCTGGGAAATTTTAGAGGTAACGCTGAGAAAGGCTGAGACTTACAAACCCATATGAATGGAATGCAGTAAATCTGTCTCACTTTTTTCCAGTTACAAATGTAACCCTCGATGCTGAGCGGCGCACAGCCACGCTGCCAGGAGCTCCCCGAGCAGAGCACGCGGTGCTTCTTCCAACTGCTGCCATCTTTGTCAATTTTGCTTATCTGGGAAATTTTAGAGGTAACGCTGAGAAAGGCTGAGACTTACAAACCCTGCCTGAAAAGGCACAAACTCCCCTTGGTTTGAGTTTTATTTTACAGGTGATGTTTAAAATG
>PPHD01009649.1:0-20425 GCA_002909625.1 Bambusicola thoracicus | reverse complement strand
CCCTGTTCAGCTCCGCTCATTGTTACAGGTAGCTATGGCTTCTGTCATGGCATTTTGTCCCTCTCTTTCCTGATTACCAGATGTATTTCTAGATATGTTTACTTTTAATAAATATAAGAAAGAGATGTCCTGGGGCTTCTGTATACATTTGTTTGTAATTAAGGTAGGATTAATTGCATGAAATTGTTTTTAAGGGACTCGTATGAGATCAGCAGACAGGAGCATGGGATAAAATGTACAATGAATACATTATCTTATAAATAATGGACACAGCCAGTGCACAGGCATCCCTGAAAGGTAATAGCTCTTTCAATATTTAATTAAGTGGGAACCATAGGGAAAACACTGTATGTCACTAAGGTAATTTTCAGCCTGGCTTAGTGACACATAGATCACTCTGAATGAGTGCGGAAGCCAGCATGCAGCTGGGACCCTACGTAGGGAGATATTTGTTGGCTGGAGAGTTGGTTGGAAGGGGTATCAATGAGGGCTGATGGAAGAGGAGGTGCTGATGGCAACTGAACGTACTGCTTTGCTGCTGGCTTTTTTTTTTGATCAATTGCTGGTTTAGCAGAGCACTTCTGTCTGTTCTGTTGGTGTTTCCCATCTCCTCCATACTCGTTTCATTATATTCTTCTCCAGTTCTTATGCTCTTTTGCAATTTTACCTCTGCCAATGCAGCAGGTAGTTAAATTGAGAGGCCTCACTGCAAGATCTGAGTGGTTTGTGATGGTTGCCAAAGCCCACCGTGCCTTCCCACGCATCTCTCCAGGTCTCTCTGTGCTGTTTCCTGCTCCGTACTTCATTATCTGGATATCAGTAAGGTTTCCTGAGTTTCATGTCTTAGAGAGAGGGTTTTTAGAGAACGAGTCCAGGTTCAGTATTGTATGATGGAGGTAAATATGAGAGCTGGTGTATTCTCTGGGGCTGAGACCTCGTCTCCAAGTTGGAAAGTGCCTGGTGTGACTCTTTCAGTCTACAGGCAGTAAGTAACAATGATGAAATGATGTTATGTAGTGTCATTGCAGAGAAGCATGAGGGGAAAGGAGCAGTAAGGAAAATGAAGGGGAGAAATGGCCTTCTTCGCTGCGGAAGATGTTTGTGTTGAAATGAGGCACAAAAGCTCCCTTTTTGCTCTTGCTTGTTTATGCAGGCAGGGCTGCAAAGGTGAGAATGGAATTAAACTGGGAAAAAAAAGTCGTGGTTTATTTTCTTTTCTCTCTCTCTCTTTTCTTTCTTTCTTTTTTTTTTTTTTTCTCAAAAGAGCTACAACTTCCTCTTCTCAGTGTGTCCTTATGATGTTTTCAGACTACATTCAATTCTACAGAATTAGGCTTAGCTAAAAGTGTAAAGGAGGGAAAAACTAAGCCAAAATCAAATACTTGATTCCAAGCTGGCTAAAGTGTTTCACCTGACCGAAAAGCTTTCCTTCCCCATGCTGCCTCAGAATGAGGTGAGAAACACATAAATGTGCAGAAGGGAGAAGTGAGCATTCAGCTCCTACACAAACACAAAAATCCTGTCATATGGGCTTGGAATACAGCTGATTTTCCACTGCTTTTAGAAGATATCTCTCCTCCAGGGAATTACACTCTTGCTGTGTGACACTGTCCAAGTGTTTCAAGAAAAAAGGATCTGTTTGAGAACAGCGAGCCTCTCAATTACTGCTTTTTCAGCCATGTAAAGCTTTGATTTCCCTGTTCAAGCAGCCACACTGTCTTGGAACCGTACAAAAAGCAGCACTGTAACTGGTGGAAAATCAGTTTTAGGTTACTTTTAGAATTCATTATTGCTAACGTTTCCTTGCTACCTGTCCTGAGTGAAGAAGACTGTGATTGAGTGACTTCATTGATACAGTCGTTGGGAATGACCTGTGTGACTTGTGGTGTAACCACTTATAAAGTCACTTCAGTAAAATGTATTACTGCTGCTATTCTTGCCCTTTGATTCTTTGCTTCTTACTCTGAAGGACCTTTTCTTCTGGTTTCACTGAGCTTTGGATGAAGCCCAGGTTTTGGACAATGCTCCGGGAGGATTTGGAGCAGTGCTTGTGGATTGCCAGCAGTGGGGAGAGTTGGTAAATGGAGTTGAGGAAGTGCCCAACACAAGGAGGGACTCGGAGAAAGTCTTAGAAATGCAGAAAAAGGAATCAGCGGGGACTCTGAGCATGTGTTGGTGAGGGAGCATGGTGAGAATATCGCCAGTGTTCAGCCCCCTCTGTTTGTAAATGGGGAAGTGTTAATGAAATGAAAGGCCGGGTGGAAAAGTTGGGATATTCCAGAGAAATGAAACTCAGAGATTGGAGCTAAATATACAGAGTCCTGTTGTATGGATCAGTGGGAAATTGCTACCTTGAGTATCACGTGTGGTTTAGTGGGGAGAGAGGGAAGAGTCCAAGGAAACATGATGAAAATGATCAGGGGCATGAAGAGATTATGAAAAGAAGAAAAAAAAGCAAAAACCCACTGTATGTCTTAGAGAGGATCTGAATCACAGGAGAAATGATAGGGAGACTTAAAAAGTGGTCGTTGTGAGTGGTCTTTTGTACTTTCATGTGAAGCAAGAAGAAGGGAACGGCCAATTCACTGGTCAAACTGGTATGAGTAATAAATACACTCTTAAATTTCTGCACAGACTGATAATGAACGCTAAAGGCAACTTTGGATAATCTCATATCCTGGGACTGTTCTTGGCACAAGGTAGCAAACCAGTTATCTGAGCTTAAAGCTGACACTGCTGAGAACAGCAAAGAAGTGCATTCAGGGGTTCTTGTGGAATCTGTCTGCTACCTAGGAGATGAATGCTATGGTTTCTGATGTTGGCCTTAATGTTAGAAGGAGGGTTTTTACTGGACTGATTAGCTAGAATCCCTAAAAAGAGTGTGGCCTCTATGCTATACTTGCCATATACAGGTATTAAAAATGGTGCCTTGGCCAACATGCTTCCCCTACTTTCCTGTCCCCCTTTCTTCTACCCAGACAGATAAAGATAGAAATAAGAAATCAGATGGAAGGAACTGGCTGCTCTTCAAAGCCAGGTGTAGTTGTTTTGTTTTTGCTTTTTCCCTGAGGATGCTTTATTTATGGTCTTAGCTGCTGATGATTCTGAAAGGAAAACATCTCCCAAATCAGACTGCAAGGAAAGATAATCCATTTCTGCAGTGTTTATGCAATCCTGTGCTCAGATTACCCTGTGAAAATCCGTGGTGGATCTGGTTGCTCTAGGAGAAACCTGGGGCTGTGGGCTGGGTGGGTGCTCACCTGCTCCCCCGCTAACGCCGCTTGCACCTGGTTTGTAGTGTGGGCACTTGGGCTTGGATGCTCCAGATCTTCTCTTCCCCAGGGATATTTCCCTGTTGTATTCACTGTAGGGAAGTTTCAGGGAGAGGGAGGTAGATCAGCTGGTTCAAAATAAAAAACAAAAAAACAACCCTCTGAAAACCGAAACCGCCACCATCAAAACAATAGATAAAAGGGACAGACGAGAGGAGGGAGGGCAAACGTATTCCAGAAAAGCTGTGCTGTTTTTGGCTTCAGCCAGCAGGATCTAGCAGTTTGCATAGAAAGTAGTTTACTGTCAGCAAGAGACGAGGATAACTGCCAACAATGCAAAGCCATTGGCAGCAAGGCATTATGCCTCGGAAAGGCCTCGGTGACAGATCTATCCCTTTGTCTGTCTGCTGGGCCAGCCTTTGCTTTGCCCGCCCTTAGCTGTGCGAGCTCAGTTGCTTACAGCAGCTTCATCTTCATTGCACTTTGGCATCGGTGGCCAAACCCTCTGCTGCTGTAGGTCAGTTTATGTGTTGTGGTTCAAATTGTTATCCCAGCTGAGCATTGCGCCTGAGTGTTTCTAATTCTCCTCTGCTCATTCAGGGTTGTCTTGTCCTCTGACCTGACCTGCTTTGAGCGAGCAGTGCTGTGACGCACTTGTGTTACGGCTTTGCACACATGTAGTCAAGGAGGGCTTTCCATGACTTTGTTAAACGCCAAGACCCCGATTCATCCCCCTTACTTCCTCCCAACTTCATTTTTTCCTCTTAAAATTGTTAAGGTTGGAAAAGACATCTGAGATCATCTCGTCCAGCCATCAAGCCATCCCCACCATGCCCTACTGTATCCCTCAGTGCCACATCCCCACGGCTCTGGGACACCTCCAGGGACGGTGACCCCACCACTCCCTGGGCAGCTGTGCCACTGCCTCACTGCTCTCTGGGAAAAGGAATTGGTTCCTGCAGCTTGATGCTGAAAACAGATACTGTGAGATCAGTGTGTGACTGAGGAACACCAGAGTGCTGTGTAATGATGAAATAGTACTCTTCCTGCTGAAAAGCGCAGGTTGGGATGTGCTTAGCTATGTTCCTGCGGTGCTGAAAGTTGTAAACTGCAGCCAGAGCCATCTGGAATAGCATAAGGAACTCATGAGCTCCCACATGGAGTTTTGGGTCACATGCAGAGCATTTTCAGAACTTCTGGGCAACTTGACCAGTTCTTCTTTCCACTCAGTTTCATTGTTATAAGTAGGGCAGATCAGTGATGTCGCTGGAGTGCGTGTTGTGACAGAGCCACCACCCTGGCTTGGCAGCTACAGGGGTTCACAGCAAACAAACACAAAAGCACTTGCTGTCTTATTTAAAGAGACAAGACTGTTGGCTTTCTGTTTCTAACTTTTGCTGTTTGTCCTTGAAAAGAAGAATTTCACTTACTCTGTGCTGTTTTCATAGTCCTTCTGCAGAATACCAGGTTTTTCTTTGTATTTTGCTGGCTGGGATTTAGCATATATTGAAGTCGAGTCGATGGATCGGGCTTGTGTTTGGTGGAGCTGGGGCTCAGACCCCACCACCTTTGGTGGATGATCCGAAGCTTCAAATCAACGTAAGTTCTGCCTTAGGACAGGTAAATAAAAGGTTGTGATATACAGTCTTTGAAGAAAGCATCTCGTTTCACCCATGCCTTTTATTTCCTCTTGCTCTATTGAGCCAAATGGGGTAGAGGAGAGGTGACTAAGGCAGGGTTTTGAGGTCGGTAGGGTGCAAGCACTGCTGTGAGACAGCTGCCAGAAAGCTGCTTAGGGCTGGGAGGAAGCAGAAGAGGTTTCTGCAGGAACTTCTGGGTTGCTGCAGCCCATGTGGGTTGTCCGTTTTGCCTTCCCTCCCCGCAGCGACGTGCAGCAGCACTCTGGCCGCTTGGAGAAGAGCCTCTCTGCTTGGAAAAACAGCAAGTATGTGGAACTGAAACTGCTTAGCTTGATTACCAGTGTATGTTTATTATTAAGGAAGATGCCTGATGTTGCGTTATTGCGTGTGCTCATTTTGAGAAACTCAGTCCACTTCTATCAGCGAGGTTTGTTAACTTGCAGCTCTCGCCCATGCTCACAGATTAAACAAACAGTATTCTCTGAAGTTTGTAAAGCGAGTGGAGAGCAGTACCACGTGCCTAAAGCTTAAAATGGTGATGTTTAGTTTATCAAGGTGCAGACTTTATTTTATTCATTTATTTATTTTTGCTTAGGAAAGAAGTTTCTTCAGGCTGCCTGTGCAACTGTCATTTTCCCCCTTCTTTTTCTTTTTTTTTCCTCACTTGAATTCAAAACTATTGGACAGAGCTGACATATGAGCGTGTGCTTTTGGCTAAGCAGGCAGACATGACGTCTAAGACCAAGCAGCATTGTGCCAAGAATGCCATGGAAAACAGCCAGCTGTTTTTGTTGACATTGCTAAAACAGAGTTTCACTTTGTAGCACCAACGCAAAGCCAAAGAGGAGAGTAGGGGAGTAAAGCAAGGAGCAGATAAGAAGTAATGAGATGAATTATTTGTATGTTACGTTGTGTACTGATATCCAAAACCATTCTGTGCCTTGTAAGCCTGGCTGCAAAACACAAAGGTTCAGTGTTTGGCTGGAACCAATTGATCGGTATGGGTCACGAAGCTGCTCCAGAATGCATGCAGTTTGATATGCTGTGCTATGGGAGACTTTAGGTTTACTGCACAGAAACAATTCTTGGTACCCAGCGAGTCAACTTTTCAGCCTGCTGCTTGCCCAGCTGCGATTGCCTGCACTTGCTTCTCAAGATCCACTGTTCTGTTCTTTGTGGCAAAATGCTGGTCCCAGCTTCTTTAGTCTTCTGCTGCAGTCTGGGACTTGCATTCCAGGCTCCCCACTTCTTTACTCTCTGCTGCTTCCTTGCCTTTTGAGTGGAGATTCTTGTTTCAGTGCCTGATGGCCTAGGAGGAGACTTGGGGGGGTTGTTTCTTGGTGATCTCAACAGCAGTTGCATGGAGTGCTGAAAAAAACACGTTAGATGGCTGTGAAAGACCAACAACAGCATGCAGTGGTTTTGCAGTCAGCTCTGGGTCTTCTTAGCAAAGGAACTGGCAAGTAAAAGGAAAATGGCTGAAGTTTGGAAAATGTGGAGTCGGTAAATGTATGCACACCTCGTATTTGAATGGCTACACATTGCTGAGGCATGATAGAGAGTAAGCTCAGACTCTCTGGTCTAAAATGCTAACACCAGCTGTGCTAAGGTTTATCCCTTTTTCCGTTGAATATAAAGTTTCTGTTGTCAGTAGGTGTTTCTTGATGATTCAAAGTAGAGAAGACTCCTGAAGTACCTCGGAGTAATGCTCTGGCTCCATTCCCTGTGATCTGTATAGTTCAGAGAGGCTGTGTTGGATGGGAGTACCAGTGCATTTGGGCTTAACATCCACTTTGAGAGTGGACGTGGTTGTATCCTTACAAAAATTTTTATCAGTTGCTTTCTGCTCTGTGAGCAGAACCTAAAAGAAGCTGCTTATTTCATGTTTATGAACGAATGCTTCATAATGCATTGAAAAGCTGTGTCTGGTCTGTAGGGAAACATGTTCAGGTGCCTTCTCTCTGGGATCATCAGATACTGACAGGACAAGAAGTGATGGCTTTAAGTTACACCAGAGGAGGTTTGGGTTGGATATTAGGAAACATTCAAGTGTGGTGAGGCAGTGGCACAGCTGCCCAGGGAGTGGTGGGGTCACCATCCCTGGAGGTGTCCCAGAGCCGTGGGGATGTGGCACTGAGGGACGTGGGCACGGTGGGGTGTGCTGATTACTGGACTTGGTGATCTTAGTGGTCTTTTCCAACTTCAGTGACTACGATTGCTTTGGAGATGAGATTCTGAAATGGATCCCTATTGACCAGTTGGGTGAAAATAGCTGTTCCAACATTTATTACAAAACCTAATTTGAAAACAGTGATTGCTCTCACACCTCAGTGCCCTGTCCTCTCTGACACAGTCCCTCTGCTTCTGTTTTCTGTACTGTGTGGGTTGTTGAACTCTGAAGTCACGAGGAACTGCTTGCTCTGAGGGGACGGAGCTTTCCTAACACCTACAGAGCACATTATTGATTCACAAAGAAGCCTGCTTGACTTCTGTGTCAAACACTGCATCTCTTAGGCCTCATTCAGCAGCAGGCTTGATGGCAATCGTAAGCAGAAGTGGCTTAAATGTCTTCTCAGAATGTGCAAAACTCAGCAGTTTTGCTGATACAGATCTAACACAGTGAGGTGCAGGGGTTAGTGCTTTTCTGTTTGTTTCTCCAGGCAGCAATGGAGGATGCTCCGATTTTAAACCTATCAACACTCTGTGTGTCTTGTGGGATCTTAAATGAACTCCTGTTCAGAACCTTTTCAATAAGCGGAGTTGTGGAGGAGTGAGCCAGTCTCCCCCAGTTGTTGGGGCTAACTGGAATGTGGAGCAAACAGGATGTACGTTTCTAGTGCGATTAGAAACGCTGCAGTTTTTAATACAAAGGGCAGTGGGTTTGAAATCATAAAATCACAGACTATCCCAAGCTGGAAGGGCCCCACAAGGATCACAGTGCCCAACCCCCGGCCCCACACAGCATCCCCAGCCCCAGTGTGTGAGAGCGGTGTCCCAGCGCTCCCTGAGCTCCGGCCTCGGGGCCGTGCCCACTGCCCTGGGCAGCCTGTGCCATGCCCACCGCCCTCTGGGGCACAGCCTTTCCCTCAGCCCTACCTGCCCTCCCCTGACACAGCTCCATGCCTTTCCCTCAGGCCCCGTCGCTGTCACAGACAGCGGAGCTCCGCGCTGCCCTCCGCTCCCCGTGAGAGCTGCAGCCACCATCAGGCCTCCCCTCAGCTCCTCTGCTCTGAGCACACCCATGGCCCTCAGTGCTCCTAATACATCGTCCCCTCTGGACCATTTCGCATCTTTGTAGCCTTTCTTTGAATTCTCTCTAGTAGCTTTATGTCTTTTTTGTGCTGTGGTGCCCAAAACTGCATGCAGTACTCAAGGTGAGGCCACACCAGTGTGGTTTAGAGTGGGACAATTGCTTCCTTCCCACAGCATACAGGTGCTTTAAGCATTCAGGAGCAGGATGAAAAGTTGCTTTTCTCATACGGTCTCATGTATCTACCGTTCTTTTGTTTCAGGTTACGAGGCTTTGAGCTATTCTGTGGAAAATGATGGCAAGTGGAGCGGGAGACAGCTACTGCAAGCAAATGAGGACAACACGACGGAAGTCCCAGGGGACGGGGGGAAGCTGTATGTCAGAAATTGCACTGAACCAGGTAGGAATGATAGTTGCTTCCAGCCCCACAGTCTCACAGTTGACTTTCTCACTTCCAGATATCCGCATTGGTTTCACCTATATTGCTGAAGGGTTTTACTTCTTTTTAGGTCTGTAAACATCTTTGCTGTTTACCTTGTGAATGTGGACCATTTGGATATTGCAGTCTCTCTGTGTGGGTAGGGTTAAGGAGAAGGTGTGCTGTCAGCTAGTGTATAAGTGTAACATCTGGTGATAGCCAAGCTGTGAAGCTTGTGCAAAAAACTGTGACATCCAGAGAGTCTTAGGTGTTTATTATATGAACACCACGCGCCGTTGTTGTGGTCACATGGGCACAGTGAATAGGTGTGTTAGTACGATTATTATTTGTAGCATTAGTTGATAATCTTATATTTAATATTAGCGGCTCCAGCAAGCAATTGACCTAGATGACTTTTAGTTTGAAGTTTCACAGCTGAAGTTCTGGGCTGATTTTCTGATGTGAAATGCATAATACAGCTTTTTCCTCAGGGAAGAGCCTTAGCAGGGTACTTCTTATCTTTGTGACTTCTGTTTTTATGGAACTCATAGGAGCTTAATGTCCTTGAAGCTCTGTTGCTCCATTGTGTTTGGTTGAAATTGGTTGACATATTCAGGTGCTTTTGGAGTAGGTGAACACAAGCATGTATCAAATGTGTTTTTCTGCTCTGTGTATCCCACTTCCTCAGGAGCCCAACTACAGCTAGAATGCTAACTGATAGGGTAGAGAGATTATTGAGCTGTGGGAGATGAGCTGATGTGCTCTTTCAAACTACATTCCCTGAGGTACTTGGAGACCTGATAGCTGCCTTTCATTATCTAAAGGGAGGCTCTAAGAAGGAATGGGACAGTCTCTTTAGCAAGATCTGTTGTGATAAGACAAGGGGAAATGGTTTCAAAGTAAATAAGGGTGATTTAAAGTAGATATGAGGAAGTATTTTTTAACACTAAGGGCGGTGAGACACAGGTTGACCAGAGAGGTAGTGGATACCCCATCCTTGAAGATTATTAAGGTCAGGCTGGACGGGGCTCTGAGCACTGATGAAGCTGTCGGTATCCCTTTTCAGTGCGGGGCAATTGGACTGGATGGCCTTTAAGGGTCCCTTCCAACTCAAACAATTCTGTAATTCTATATACAAAAAAAATTTCCATGGATATTAGAAAAAAAGGGAGTATCTTTTCAGTTTGCATCCAGTTGATTGCATCTTTTTTATTTTTACCCAAATAGAAGTCATTGTAATGACTTGTATCATATTATTCTATAACTACTAGTAAAGAAGGGAAAGCTTCATAAGCTGTTTGGTCCTTTATTTTTTCCCTTTCACAGAGGAGCTTGGGTATCATTTCCTCAGAGTTCAAGGGAGGGATCGGAAAGGTGTTTTTCATTCTTCAGAGCCTATGTAGGTTACGTACCCCAGGAGACATTCTAACAGATACAGTTCTTGCTGCGTTTCTCTGCCTATAATTTTTCCTCTGCCATAATACTTTATAACATTTCTGGACAAGTGGATGATCGCATTCTCTTTTTAAACAGCAACAGTTGGTACAAAAAATTCTTCTTATTCCACTCTCACTTGTTTGCATACCTCCTGTGTAGTGCAGATCCAGTCTTACAGCCTCACATCATTGTATGTAATAATCTCCCCCCCGGCTTCTCTCAGTATCTGCTTTCTCACCATCCTCACCTGTTTCTACCGCCTTCTCTAAATAAAATGGACTGTATGAAATTGATGGGATTTTATTTGTTGTGCTTTTCCACCTCTTTCCTGGAAGATAAAACATCAATATTTACTGAGCGAGTTGTGTAGTGTTCAGGAGAGAGAGTAGAAATACAGTGCATTACTGTTTTTTCTCTGAATTGTCATGGAATTACTACAGAGTACATTCTGTAATGGCAAACAAATTAGAATTACTGTAGGATAGAAAGCAGAATAAACGAGTTTTTGTTGCATCTGTTGTGTCATGGATTTTTTCTGTTCTTTGAGTATTAGTAGAATATAAATGTAAATCATGAAAGCTATGCTGGACAGCAGTCAGAAGTGTTTGACTTGTATTGCTTTGAATGGGGATAGGGCTCTTTTGAAGTCTGTATGGAATGTATGTGTTGACTCCAGTGGGATTTCAGGCCACCTGCAGAATATTGCAGTTCTGCTTTTTCAGCAAATGAAAGAAGTAAAAGAAGAGTTGACGGAAGAGATGCTGTTAAGAGCTTAGAAATGTGTTTGTGTTCGGAACGTTGGTTGTGCTCTGTAAGACATGAATAAGCAAAGTGTTCCTAGTGGTACTTTGAGAAGAATTTCAAATCATTTCATTCTCCATGTGACTCAGATGCCGGGTTTCTAAACCCTGCACAAAATGGGCCACTGGTTATGAGCCCATACAACTTCTAGAGCTTCCTTCTGTCTTTCCTGATGCAAAGAAGTGGAACATCTGTTCAGGAAATTGAAATGGAACCTGACAGTGGAAGCGGGCTGCTGAAGTTTGCTTAGGCAAAGGCAATGTTAACTTCATCCAAGCAGAGTTAATGCACACCAGTACCTCAGGTTTACATCTAAAAGAAAGAAAACAGAGATCCTGTCTGCACTGTAAGCTGTCAGATCATGAGGAAATTGTGTAAAATTAAGCATTTTACCTTCTGCTGTCAATTTTGTGTTAGAACTTGTAATAGAATGAAGTAAAACATCTCTGACAAAAATTCTGTTCTGAAACTAACTGCATCTCTAGCTAGAATTCTTGTTTTATGGATTTACTTTACTTCTTATTTATCTGTATTTGGTTAAAGGGAAGAGAGGAGAGAACAAAAGGGTTTTATTTTGTTAGTGTTCATTAGCTGTCATCTGTTGTCATCTTTAGCTGTCCCAAAGAGCTGTGTTGTTGGAGCTGATATGAAAGATATAAGAAATTGCACTTTTGCCATCAGAAGATGCTGATTCAATAGAATCAAAACTTCCTGTTTAAATGCAGCTGGCTGATTTGATTTGTTGGGTTCCAAACAGTGTTGCTCAACCTGGACAGCACCTTCCATGTACGTAGGAGCTCTACTGGGGAGCTGGATCTGCCTGCTCATCCTGTTGCTTTTGGGGAGGGACTCAAATACCTGGAGGTGCAGGACAGCCTCAATTCCAAAGCCAGTTCCTTTTCTTTCCTTTTCCTTCATGCATTCACACCTCCAGAATTTTTCCACACAGATAGAAAAGCTTTTTTTTGTTTGTTTGTTTTATTTCCTAGCTTCTGATTTTCAGTAAGACATGAGCTGTTTCCAACGTCAGTTTTCATGTTTGAAAATGTAGCTAGAGAAAGAGTAGTTCAAATCAGTGCATAACTTTGACACTAATAGTCGTTGTTCAATGAAGCTGATGGAAGGCTTGAATCAACATCCTTTGAGGGCAGTAAGGACCTTCTTTCACTGGCTTATGCTAGTGCTGAAGTCTGGAGTCTAGCGCTGAAGTGAAAATATAGATCTGAGTTAAGTGTAGTAGTCAAGTAGTGCAAAAAGTCAGCAAATTACTTTGCCTTTTCCTGGGATGGGAAACTTCTTTGTCTTTGACTGTTCCTAGGATGGCTTTCACAGTGCTGCTCAAGGAAATTGAGGTAATTTAGCTGAAACTGTGGTATTGTGGAGTACAATACAAAATGTGGTGCATAGCCTGGAGTGTCCATTGCCATTTATGAATTAACATAGCTTAATCCTTCTTACCATCTACACGGGACATTCTTCTCTGTGCATTTGACCTTCAGGTGCTGCATCTTCCCTGCATTGGCAGCACAGAGTCTAGTTGGATGCCGGTAGATAGTGGTGTTCCCCAGGGGTCAGAGCTGAGTCCAGTCTCGATTAACATCTTCATCACTGACCTGGATGAAGGGATAGAGGTGCATCCTCAGCAAGTTTGCTGATAATACAAATCTAGGCAGAGTGGCTGACACATCAGAGACTGTGCTGCCATTCAGCAGCACCTGGACAGGCTGGAGCGCTGGGCTGAGAGGAGCCTGATCAGCTTCAGCAAGGGCACGTGTAAGGTCCTACACCTGGGGAGGAATAGCTGCATGCACCAGTATAGGTTAGGGGCTCACCTGCGGGAGAGGAGCTCTGCAGAGGAGGATATAGGGATCCTGGTGGACAACAGGTTGGCCATGAGCCAGCATTGTGCCCCAGCGGCCAAGAAGGCCAATGGTATCCTGGGGTGCATTACAAAGAATGCAGCTAGCAGGGTGAGTGAGGTGATCCTCCCTCTCTCCTCTGTCCTGGTGAGGCCACACCTGGAGCGCTGTGCCCAGTTCTGGGCTCCCCGTTAAAGAAAGGCAGGGGAACTTCTGTAGGGGGTCCAGCAGAGAAACACAAAGATGTGAGGGGCCTGGAGCATCTACTGTGTGAGGACAGGCTGAGAGACCTGGGGGTGCTCAGGAGAACAGAAGGCTGAGAGGGAATCTCGTAACTGCTTGTAAATACCTGAAGTGAGAGCCAAACATTTGGGGCCAAGCTCTTGTCAGCGGTATGCAGCCACAGGACATGGGGCAATGGGCAGAAACTGGAACTGGAACACAGGAAGTTCCAGGAAGAACTTCTTTACTTTGTGGGTGAAGGAACACTGGAGGAGGCTGCCCAGAGAGGTGGCAAAGTCTTCTCCGTCTCTGGTGTCATCTGTAATTAAAAACTAAACGGTGTACTGATTATATATACAATTAAATATGCATTGCTTCTTTCTGGAGATTCTGTCATTCTATAGAACGATAAAGTAAAAAGTTGAAGTTATATACCAAAGAGTTTAACGAGATTCTAATATATGGTTGATGTGCTGGTAGTAGTGCAAAATTTCCAGACTGATTTTGTAAGGTAGGTGATATATTGCCAAGTAATGGTATCTTTGTAAGATAATTCCCTATTGAAAGAGGCAGGTGGTTGCTCTATTTTGTAGCCAAATTGTGATCTCTGCAAATTCTGAAACTGAGCAAGGAGTTGGACCAGATGACCCCCGGAGGTCCCTTCCACCCTCAGTCATTTGGTGATTCTTTGGTTCTGTGATTCTGTGAGATATTCAAGACTCACCTGGACATTTTCCTGCTCAACCTGCTGTAGGGAACCTGCTTTAGCAGGGAGCTGGACTAGATGATCTCCAGAAGTTCTTAGTAACCCCTCTGTGATTTGAAGGAAGACACTGTCTAAAGTGACCATTTTTTTTCCTATGTGCTCCCAAAATTTAGATCTATGAACACATACAGCCAGACAAAAGGGAGAGTTTAGAAAAGGGCAGTTTCACCTTACCTGGAGAGTGGGGAAAGGAAGATAAAATGCCTTATTTTGAAGTGTATTTTGCTTTCTGTTTTGCATCGCTTAGCAATTGTACTTTTGTGACAGTAAACACGTTTTTGCTTGCTAAAAGAAAGATCTTTTTTATTTTGTTTAACTGCATATGTGTGTTTTTAGACTTACTTGAAATCCTGGCACGACATTTCCCATCTGCTATATTTATTTTCTGTTAGCTCACTGAGTGGTCCAGCTAGTAGGGTTTTATTCTGAGAACTGCTCCAAATAGAGGTTTGAGGTTTTTATGCTTACTTTTACTTGAAACATACATTGTAGAGCTATTAAGGGGCTGAAAGGGGCATAATCCAGCTTAAAGACTGTATTTTGTAATTTTTTTGTCCTTTTCTTGTAATTTTTCTCTCTGTCAGGCTGTTGCAATTGGCTTGATAGCGTGATAGTCTTGAGCAGTTCCCTTTAAAATGCAGTGCTCATTCTGTGCTGTGTAGGCCTGATTCACAGAACCCCAGGGATCTTGGATCCCAGCATTGTGGTACTTGGAAATAAATCTGTGTTGGGGGTGGCAATTAAGAGAATGTTATTTTTCCTTTGAAAAATCTGTTGAGTGTAGCTGATGCAGCAATGCTGCAGAAACCTTCTTGCTAAGACCTATGCGCAGTCAGCATGTACAGAGCTGGTGAGTAATTCTTTATATTCTTGTCCTTCCTTATTTACCAGTCGTGTAGTCAAACCTGATCACCTGTGCCCTCTTGACTCCTTGGTGTCTGTCTGTATATTTGACAGTACTATACTGGGGTCCCCAGTACAGGAAGGATGTGGAGCTGTTGGAGTGGGTCCAGAGGAGGACCACAGAGATGCTCAGAGGGCTGAAGCACCTCTCTTATGAAGAAAGACTGTGGAGGTGGGCTTGTTCAGTCTGGAGAAGGCTCCAGGGAGACCTCATTGCAGCCTTCCAGTACTTGAAGGGAGTTTACAAGCAGGAGTGGAACTAAGTTTTTACACGGTCTGATAGTGGTACGACAGGCGGGAATGTCTCTAAACTAACAGGGGAGATTTAGGTTAGATGCTGGGGATAAATTCTTCACTCAGAAGGCAGTGAGGCCCTGGCACTGCTGCCCAGAGAGCTGTGGGTGCCCCATCCCTGGAGGCGCCCAAGGCCGGGTTGGATGGGCCCTGGGAAGCCTGAGGTAGTGGGGGGCAGCCAGCCCATGGCAGGGGTTGGGGATGGATGAGCTTTAAGGTCTCTTCCAACTCAAGCCATTCTGTGATTCTGTGACAGCTGTTCATTCTCTTGTCCTGATGGGATCTGTACGGAGATGTGTGGAATTAGAGATGGACAATAAAATTGGACAAGATTTGTTCACGTAGAAAAGTTATATTGTTTAAACACTGATTTTAGGTTAGGTTTGGCAAATATTTCTTCTTAAAATAAACAATGAGGAAAGAGAGAGAAGTATTCATGTTACTTCTGGCAAAGTATCACTTAACCATGTAGTCATGTTCAAAAGAGTGAGTCACCCACTGGAAGCAGGAAAAAAAGAAAGACTTTAGTTGAAGTAATGTTGAGCTTTGGGTCAGGTCCATGTGCTTGCAAACTTGGAGATCAGCTTGCACTAAAGATGTTCATAGGAACTTGGAACTTGCTGTTAATCCAGGCTTAATTTGTCAGCTGTCATGAAGCGAAAGCAGATCTCTGTTCCAGGAGCAGCAGCTCTGCACTTAACGTAGTCTGCATTGACCATGGTAAGGCACGAACATCCTGCAGGGTTAGGCTCAGGGGAAACCTTATAGCTCTCTACAGTGACCTGGAAGGAGGTTGTGGCAAGAATGGGGATCTTCTCCCACATAACTAGCAATAGGACAAGAGAAGATGGCCTCGCGTTGCACCGGGGAAGTGGTTCAGGTTGGACATTAGGAAAAATTTCTCTGAAAGACTGGTAAAGTACTGGAACAGGCTACCCAGAGAGGTGGCAGAATCACTGTCCCTTGGAGATGTTCAAGGAATGTTTAGATATGGTACTATGGGACATGGTTTAGTGTAAAATATTGGTTGATAGGTGGGTAGTTGGACTGGATGATCTTAGAGGTCTTTTCCAATCTTGGTGATTCCATGATTGCATGAGGAGAAGGCTGCTGTGCAAAAGTGGGCTATTTCAATGTGTTGTAGCAAGCATTTCCACTTTTAAGATCAATTGCAATAGGGTGGTATTTTTCTGCACGCAGTTTGCCTGGGGAAGATAGGCCAGGAAAACTCCAAAATGGTGACTGCCTCATAATCAGGAGGCCACAGCAGAAAAAAAGGATGACGAAACTAGGCAGGGATTTTGTATTCCGGACTAATAATTATCTGAGATCATCCATTCAAGCACAAAAACTAGTGTGATGATGTGTGCTTGAAACAGTTCATTACAACTGAAGACCTTCATTTTCCAGAATTTTTTTGAGCTCACTGCTGTCAAAAGTTGAGCTTTATTGGGTTTTTTTGGTGACTATTGAATATCACTGAGAAAATCTGATGGATGCTTGGTGCACGCAGGAGAGCTGTGCCAGGATTTTCCTATACCCTTTTGATTTGTGTGTGAGGAAAAGCATTATATTTTCTCATGTGTTATACCAGAAATCAATGGCTGAGTATACTGGAAAATAATCCTTTGAGTAAGTAGAACTCTCTGAGGATCTAGTCCAGCAGTGATGTGGAAACAAAGAAATGTTTAAGCAGTGGTGTAGTTATATTGTGCCCCGTGGCTCATGCAGTGTGTCACCAGACCAACTGAGATGATGATGTCCAGATTTTGATGGCCAGGGCATGGCCCCAGAGTACCCCCAACAAGGCTTGTAGAGCAAGCCCAAAGATGGTGGCCAGGTTCAGTAGGAGTCCAGGTCATCAGGCACGTTTGTAATGAGGAGGCAGCTCCAAGGGCAAGTTGTGAGGGCAGTCCACGGGTCAGGATCAATATTCTCCACAGCCAGGTGTGGGCAACTTTGGGCTATTAGTTTTTGATCGAGACTTGAGGGGTGACTCTTTTTAGATCAGAGCTTCTCCAAAGGCTGGACAGGAGTTGGTAGGGCAGGTCTGTCTGCAGCCTAGTGCTGGTCCCTGTGCTGATGTTGATTTCTGTAGGGTGGAGAGGTGAGAAGCTCGTAGACTGCCTTAGGATAGACATCATGTGTCTAGAAACTTACATTAGAAGCTACTTGATCCTTTTCAGTAGGATCCCATGACTTCCTTCTGTGGACAGCCAGAAATGTCTGAAGGACTCCCAAAGGCAGTCTGCCCTCTGAGGAGAAAGGTCTCTGAAGAGAGTTGAGCAGCATGGCAGCAAGGGAAGGTGACCACTTGCCTGTGTTGGTGAGTTGGTGACCTCTTGTAGATGACCTCATTGGTGTGAGAAACAAAGCAGAGGAGGCTGGTCCAGTCACAGAATCACAGAATGGCTTGGCAGATGGAATGGACCTCAAGGATTCTGTGATTTTGTGATCACAAATCTCCAACCCTCCCGCCAGAGGCAGGGCCACTAACCTCCCCATTTAATACTAGACCAGGCTGCCAAGGGCCCCATCTAACCTGGCTAGGAACACCTCCAGGGGGTCTTTCTTGTACTGGGGGCTCCAGACTTGGACACGGGACTCCAGATGGGGCCTCATAAGCGTAGAGAGGGACAATCCCCTCCCTGTCCCTGTTGGCCACCCCTCTCACGATGGAGCCCAGGATACCATTTGCTTTCTGAGCAGCGAGAGCACACTGCTGCCTCATGTTCAGTTTTTCATCCACCAGGACCCCCAGGTCCTTCTCTGCAGAGCTGCTCTCAAGGGCTGCTCCTTCCAGTCTGTGTATATGCCTGGGATTCCTCCAACCCAAATGCAAAACCTTGCACTTTGCTATGTTGAACCTCATTAGATTTACCTGGGCAGTGGTTGTTACAACTGATGTTTGTAGCATTGGAAAACTCGTGCAGCGGTGAGAATGTGGCCCCTTCAGGGCCAGGAGAACACAGGTCTCCATACATAGCCAGAGCATCCTGAGTCCTGCCAGGAAGCTGCGAGTCTGGAGTGGGGATTTCTCCGTCTCCCTACCTGCCAGAGAGCTTGGGCAGGCAGCTGGAGCCTTCCAGCAGAGCAGTAATTGTTTGCGGCACGCTGAGGTCCTGGTGCCACCACCAGTTAGCTCTTCACTAGACTGACATATGTTTCTGCTGACAAGCTGTCATCATGTTCTTCCCCCAGCATTACTGCTTCCCACGTGCTTAGTCGCTGCTCCTGTGCCGGAAAGACTGCAAATAACAGTCCTGCTTAAGTGTGCCATTTTAATGTCATTATCACTAATAGCAGGAAATGCTTGATTCCTACAGAAACGAAAAGACCTTGGTAGATTCATTTAGACCCTCAGGCACAAAAGCATTTAATTTTAACAGCCAAATAAGTTTTTATGCAATTATTTCTTCGTTTCCTCCACTTATTTCAACGGCAACTTTTCCCTTCGTCCATATTACTCTGGTGAGTCACAGATTATGATAATGTAATCTGTAGTGCTTGGCAATGAAGTAAGTAACTCTTCCAGATTGCTTGCTTATGTTTATTGCTGTTTCTTTAGAAAGCACTTTTTGGTTAGAACTGTAAACCTTAACCCACAAGTATGTGTTACGTTGGGTTTTTTTAACGCCGAAACAAAAGCCAAATCTCCTGGTGTGAATTTGTGCCTTCTGAAGTCTTCTTCTCTATTTGGCATACGCAGGCAGTGAGATTATCCATTGGGACTGATACGTGATGCGGCTTCAATAAAGGAGGAGGGGAGGATGTGGTCTGTTGTTATACCACTTTTCTTGGCTGTGGGAGAGAAGTTTTGCACTCACGCTTTGGTTCCTGCACGGGCAGGCTGTTGTTAGCAGTAGGCGCTCTCCTTGTTGATACACCATCTCGAAACTGTTGCCTCCTCTGTATTAGAACAGAGCAGCACAGTTCTGTTCCCTTGAACGTGTGGAAACATAGCCCAAACGAACAGCTTTCATCTGAAAGAGTGGCAGTTGTCATTGTGCTGAAAAGGAAGTGATTTCTTTGCTCTTGTGTACAAAGGCTTGCTCACAAATAGATAGCCTGAGACGTCCCAGGATGTGCTCAGGGTCATGTCCAGATAAAGCACTCAGCAGATGAGACCTGTGCTTTTTACCTATGAAGACGTTATTGATGCTAGAAAAGGAGCTATAGTGGAAGAGTCCCTGCCTTGAAGACCTTCTGTGTTAGAGTAAGGGTGGGGATGCTAGAAAAGCTGGTGTTTGTTCAGCTGTCAAACTGCAACAGGATGAAATTTGGGGCTTTCAGTGTTCCTTGTCTTCCTTTCACATTGTGCCAGGGGAGCATGGCAGTAGCAGAAGTGCCTGGCAGATCCTAAAACCGGAGTTCAACAGTGTAAGGTGGGCTCGTGTAGCCCCACTGTAACGCCAGCAGTGCTGAGCAATAGCAGAGGTGCTGGAGGTAACCGCTCACAGAGCGAGCAATGCAGACAGTAAGAGGCTATGTGCTGAGTGTTTTGTTCTTCCCTGTCTGAACCAAATTGCAATTAAAAAAAAACAAAGCACTTTTCCACAAGCACAACTAATTATTTCCTTGCAAAACAGAAAATAAATATTTGTTTCTGCTGAGCAAGTTGCATAACCGTGCTTTGACTCGTGGAAACATTAGATTGCTTCAAGTTTAATAAAATATCCTTGAGGAATATCAAAAATACAGTCTTTTCTCCCCCAGCTGTAACAGTTCAGCGAATTTGACAGGAATTTGCTCATACTTTCCGCTCCCACACTGCTTTTGTCTGCTGATTGCTCTCTTCCTCCCTTCCCCTCAAGAAAAGTGAAGGCTTGGCAGAGAGCATGAGCCAGCATGCTGCTTCTCCTGCAGTTGCAGCCCATTAGGGCTCTCACTTTGGGAGCGTTGGTTCATAAGTGAAGCGCTGCTGCCTTGGAAAGTTGCTGTGTCTCTCCTACTGAGCAGTAGAAGAAAGGCTTCAACAGCAAAGCTAATGAACTGGAGTACAGTGGTGATTGGGCTAAGCGTTCAGAAATAAAGACCGTGATAGTTTCTTCTAGGTTTGTGTGCTTGAATGGAATGATGTTACCTTTTCCTATAGCCAGGGAGATGTTCCCGTAATGAGAACAAGAGCTGATGTTGTCAAGCTGTTAGCTGGTCCCTGGAGCTGAGATGAAGCAACGCTGACATTGGCAACGCTCTACCTCTGACACCTGGTTTTTGAAGTAAACGATGCTTTTAAATAAGGTTGTGTTTCCCTACAGCATATACCTTGGCCCAGGGGAATACCCAGAGCTACTGCTGTGGTCAGTTTTGGGCCCCTCAATGCAAGAAAGACACTAAGGGCCTGGAGCGTGTCCAGAGAAGGACAGCGGAGCTGTGAGGGCTCTGGAGCACAAGTGTGATGGGGAGCGGCTGAGGGAAGCGAGGCTGTTCGGTCTGGAGAAGAGGAGGCTCAGGGGAGACCTCCTGGCTCTCTGCAGCGACCTGAAAGGAGGCTGTGTGAGGTGGGGTTGGCCTCTGCTCCCAGGGAACGGCCATAGGACGAGAGGGGATGGCCTGACGTTGT